>BRXY01000439.1:0-57476 GCA_030267945.1 Triparma strigata | reverse complement strand
TAACCCAAACCATAACCATAACCATAACCATAACCCTAACCATAACCATAACCATAACCATAACCATAACCATAACCATAACCATAACCATAACCATAACCATAACCATAACCATAACCATAACGGAAATCTCGTTCTAAAACGAGCTGAACGGTGCATCCATAACCATAACCATAACCATAACCCCAAATTATAACCATAACCATAACCATAACCATAACCATAACCATAACAAAATTGGAGCAGTATTTATGAAAAGTATAATAGCTTGAAAATGCGGTTCCTGAGCTATCAAAAACTGAAATTTAGGGTGATGCAGATAAAGATGAGATGTTGTTTAACTAAAAAATTATTAATTGTGATTATATTATGGTAAAACACTAAAAACCTCAGATATTTAGTCTTCATCCCATGCTGCCCTGACCCATTCCTCCTCGCATTCATGGGGCTTGGGTCTGAGTGGAAAAGTCACAATCCCCACACCAACAGCCTCCTCCAAACCCTCCTCATCTCTGCCATTATTAAAAATGCCGTCCCTGCAGCTCATGAACTCTCTCACCCCTCGTAAGACGCTCACACCCTCCACCCCCAAGGCGCACATCTCGAACCAGTGGTCGAACTTGTAAATCACCCTGCCAACCTTTTCAAATTCGTCCACGAGACCATCGTAAATCCCGTCCATCCCTCCACCCCACACCACCACGCTACTATTGAATCCGCCCTTCCTGTCCTCATTGACCATCCCCTCTGTATCTAGCACCCCTAATCTATCCACCCCCTCCACCATCTCCCGCAGACCCCCCAAAATCACGCTGTCCAAATCAATGTAAACCTTCCACCCATCTTCCCATGACTCCCCCAACTCCTCGTTGTGCGCTCCGCTAAATATATACGCCTTGTACCACCACCCGCACATATCCCTCCTCTGCCTCTTAAAAATCTTCTCTGGCAATTCCACAATTTCCACGTCTTCATCAATTCCTTCCCTGTCCTCTGTGAAACACACCAACCTAACATCAGCACCGTTGTACCGTCTTAGGCCGTTGAATAAATTATTCACATAGTTAGCGCCGTACTTCGTACCGTATTTTACGCAGCAGTACGTCACAACCGTCCCCCCTATTGCCTTCGTCGGCTTAACCCTTAACATAAAAAAGAAAACAAGTCAGGAAAAAAAAAATACACCTTCCTCCACGTTCACATTCCCACAGTCTCACCTCCTCTCTCCCCCTAAAATCCCCCACATCTCCTCAACGACTTCCTCGATCTTTCCAACCCCTCTCATGGCAAGATTATAATTAAAGTAATCCTCTTTATCAACCTTCTTGGAAAGTTCCATCGAGGTTTTAACGTAGGATAACGCGGTAGAGTACGATTGTGATTTTAAGGATATTGAGGTTAATGAGGAGTAGGTTGACTGGATTATTAAAGGGTAAGGTTGAGGAATATTCACTAAAGTGGAAGGAGTGAAGGATTGTAAACTGTATATTGATTTTGCGCGGGAGAGGAGAGTGAGGAAGTTTGAGGAGGAGGATTGGAGGGAGGAGGTATCGAGGTAGGAGGAAGCGAGGTTGTAGCGGCATTGGAGCTCTTTGGGGAAGAGCATGGTGCCTGTTAGGGTTGTATGTGCCGCTGTTGTCGACCTCTCTAAGCACTGTTCAAATGCGTTGATCGCGCTCTTGTGGTTCCCCTTCTGCCGGCACGTGCAACCGAATTTGAAGAGGTCTAGAATGGAAAGTGAGGATGGCGAGGATGGAAAGGTACCATCTGCTGATTTATCTGATTTATCTAATGAATCGTCGTTATTTAATGGAAAAGACGATGAAACGGTGAGCTGAGACATTGAGTTGTTGGACTGGTGATGCGTAGATACGATAAGATATCGTTTATTAGACCAGTTTGCACCAGATTGTTTTATCAGGTATTTTGACTAGATGAAACCTGCTGCTTTCACTCAAAATGGAGGCTCTACCGACACTTTCAGCTTACGATGAGCAGCGTGGTGAGTATATTTATACAATTACCTGTGTAATAGTATTAAATATATCTCAAACGGTCGTTAAATGATGTTTAAATGATATTTAAATGGTCCTTGAACTCTCCCTCCCTCCGGTCCCTTCCCTCCGTCGTCTGCTCACACATTTAACGTCGCTCACACATTTAAATGGTCATCACGCGGTCATCACGCGGTCATCACGCAGCTCGTAACGTCGAACGTAATAATGCCCGCCTATTCGAACTTGGTCTTATGTCAGCCTTTGAAGTAAAAGTTTCTAATTTGAAGGCTAGAGGAGCTAGAGAAGTGCCGGCTGAGGAAGAGGAAGATAGTGCCAGTGGCAGTGAGTACGGCAGGTGAGATGAACAACGCGATGAATGATAGATGACGACTACAATTAACCCCATTCCGACTCAGCGATGATGATGATGATGATGATGATGATTCAGAAAACAACCCCCAACCAGAACTAATAGGAGCCAAAAAAGCAATGCAACTTACAAAGAAACGCAAGTCAAACAAAACCAAGTCCAAGTCCGAGTCAAAGAAGCTAAAATCCTCCTCCCCATCTCCCCCAACCAGAACATCAATGCGCCTTCAAGGTCTCGCCCCCGACGGCTCCGAAGTGTCCCTCTCCATCCCTCAAACCTCCTCAGAACGTCTCGCCGAACAAGCAGCCCGCGTCATAGAGTGCCGTGAGGCGAGGCTCCGCGCTGCTAAGTTCGTCGCTGAGAACGGTCAGGACGCTGCGGAGATGGAGAATGCAACGGCGTCGTATGAGCATTGTCTGATGAGAGGTGAGGGGGTGGGGGTGGGAGAACGGTTCAAGACTTTTTACGCAATATATTTTAATAACAAACGTCGTAAAACATCCAATCTAACCGCTTCCTTTCCTCTCCTACACTCCTACAGTCCGTACGATGTCGTCAAAAGCTCTCTCGACCCGCGTCCGTCGAATCGAGAACGCCGCCGGCAAGCACTGCATAATCAAAATGGCCGTATTCAAGTCGTGCCTTCAGGATGAAGGTCTTTGGGAGTTAAGCGAAGAAGCGAGTGAAGCTTTAGAAAGGTTGAAAGGTGGAGGGGAGGAGAAGAAAATTGAAACGAAGCAGACCAGCAAGGGGAAGAAAAAGAAATAGCAAAAAGTTGTTTTCCACTCTTTTAACGTTCTTCTTTCCGTGTTTTTTAAATCTTCGCCAATCTGCCCTCCCAATATTTTCTCCTGACCTTATCCTCCTCCATGAGTTCCCTGCAGACTGCGACAAAACAAAAACCATCATTAAAAAAGTTAGACACCCTTACCCCACCTCAAAACAGAATTGTCTCGTCGTTTTGCTCACCTCTCTTCTTGACCTCCTCATCCTCATCGAAGTCAACGACGAAACACTTCGCATGAACGCTATCCCAACCTTTACATTTCTCCAAACATTCCTCCATCCTTCCTTCAACATTAAGGAACTTATCGGGAGAGGCAGACGACAACTTCAGGAGACCTGTGAGGTACTTGAAGGGGGACTCGTTGTGGGGGTCGAGAGTGCATTGGTTGAGGGTGTACGTGACTTCTGATTTTAGATCGACTTCACCTGCCGTCGACGTGAAACAAGTAAAGAGTCGTTAGATGACAAGAAAACGAAAAACGACCCACACCCCTCCTTCCCTCTCTCTCTCTCTCTCTCACCTCCCTCCCCGAAGACGACGAACCACCTATAACTCCACCCCGAATTATTCCTCCCATCCCTCCCAACCACCCCCTCAACCCACTCCTTCTCCCCCTCCCAAACCCCGAAACTCCTAACTATATACTGCCTATGACTCCAAGCGTGATAATTCTTACAATCGTCTCGTAAAACAGCGTCGACATATTTAAGCTCATACTTGGCGTCATCTTTACCCCCTAAAAGGTCCGAGAGGAGGGCGCGACGGTGGTACCATATCTGGTAGTTTTTAGGGTTAGAGCCGCCGATTTCGGACGTGAAGATTAACTCGGGACCGAGGTCGGAATTTAAGGATTTTAGACACTTGCGACGGTACCACCAGGCGGTGTAGTTGGCGGCGTTTTCTTCGACTACTAGGGCGGTTAGTTGGAGGGCGCGGGAGGAGAGTTCCTGAGTTTTTAGGAGGGTGCGGAAGTAGGACATTATCTCGGTGAAGTTTGGAGAGTATTGGATGGCGCAGATTGGGGAGGGGCCGTCGTCTTGGGGGGTGGGCGTCAGGTCAGGGAAGACGGTTGGGAGATCCATTTGAGCAGTGTGCGATAAGTTGTGCTAGCTAGCGTCGAGTTAGCGTCGGGTTAGTACGCGAATATTATGTTAACAATGAATCGAGTCCATCCCATATGACAGAATCTATTGATGGACACATCAGCGTCTGCGTTAACGCGTTCTAATGGGCCAAATACCTCTCACAAACAAAGAGACAACGCTCGAGAAATAATTCAGGTTCCTTAAAAGGTCTAAATTGGGCTGAATAAAACGACCTTAGCACAGATAGCATCCAATACCAGCCTCGATACATCGATGTCTACCGATAGCACTACTGCATCGTCTCACTTTCAGCGCACTTCAGGCGTTAATGGCGAATCAAACTGCTGGGCTTTTCACATCTGAATTTTCACTTAACCTCCGATTTAATCACTATTTAAGGCCGAATCGGAACACTCTACCACAAGTGCCGTGTCAAAACTTTCAATATCATTATCTTGTCCAACGCCCTCGCATCTCCAGTCCGTAAATAAAGAAATCAAGACGAAATCAAGGCGAGGATCAAGGCAAGGATCCTCAACGGAATAAAGGAAGTCCTTTTAGTCGTCCTTTTAGTCCTAATAGTACCCTAACAGTCCTAAAATGCTCGCCGCTGATCGTCGTGCCGTCGACTCCGAGCTTCAGGCCCAAGCCGTCCAGATCAAGAACATCGAAATGGAGAACCTCGACCGTTACCTCCAATCAATCGGCACCCAAGCCTCCCTAATAACAGGTTTCGCGGTAACCATCGCCCTCTCCTCCGACCTAATCTCCATAACCAACACCTGCCACCCTCTAATCCAACTCCTCCACTACGGCACGATAATAACCTGCCTCTCCCTAGAATTCTACTGCGTCCAAAACTCCACCCTCGTCTCAGTCTTCGGTCCTACCTACGCTTTAAACGGTCCCCGCGGTTCCATGCATTCCGCCGTCAAAGCAATGAAAGAAGAGCGTATGACGATCCTCTACGCTTTCGGTGGTGGTGCGATAATGTTCGGGGCGAACGTTATAATCGTGGCTTGGCTTATTATGAGGCCGTTTTCGGCTGCGTTGTCCACATTGATCGTTGTGATTACGGGGTACTTTATTAGTACTAGCGCTTTTAGGATTGGGAAGAAGTTCTATTTGGGGGAGGTGAGTTCATTAGACTAGTTACGATCCAACATTTTCGTCCGTAGCCTCGACTTGGATGCTGTATCTGACCCGATCTTTATGCTCGTGCTCCTGCTATGCTCCTCGTTCCGCTACAGAATATGGGGACCGATGATATTAAGAAGGTCAAAGCGGGGGAGTATTTGAATGGGGTCAGGGTCGTTGAGACTAGCAGGGGAATCGACGAAAGGAGGTGAGATGGATTAGTGTTGCGAGAAATTCTACTAATGCCTTCTTTTGCGATATTCTTAGCCTCGATTTCTTAACTCTTGGCTCAATTCGCAGGATTGAGAAGGGGCTGAATGTTTTGAGGAATAATTCAGGACAGAGTTTGTGAGAAATGGGAAAAAAGGATAGAGGATAGAGGCGATTTGATTTATTTCAACAAAACGGGGTTTTATAAATATTTCCCTTACCAACCTCTCCTCTCAATTTCTCTTTCTCCCCCTCCCTAAGCCTAACGTAAATTTAGTTAAACGCTGTTCGTCCCCAAAAACTCCTGAATACCAGGCACGGTAAGTACTCCCGGAAAGTTGCCCAACTTCCCCATGAACTCATCCAGCCCTGCCCTCCTCTTCTCCATGAATTCAGGGGAGTAATGGTTTGTGGCAAGCTTGAGCTCTTTAGCAGGAGGTGGAGGGATTGATTTAGCTAAATGAGAGGAACCCCACATGCTCCTTACGGTCGAGTAAAGTTCCATGAAATCGCTGAACCGGTGCTTTGAGGAACCTATGACGCCGCCTGCGGATTTAGAGTGGACGCAGACGGTGTAGACTGCGACCTTTTCGCCGGCTTTGGTGGCGGAACGGGAGGAATTGAAGTGGGAGTCGCCGGATTTTGAGGTGGGGGAATCGAGGACGCCCATGGTTGTTTCGATTTCGACTGGGGACCAAACATAGGGAAACCACCCGACGTTAGAATAGATGATGGTTTTCAAACGGCATATACTCTGATGAATAGACCCCTGCTAGACACAAGAAAGACGCAAAGCTCCTCACCTTCCGTAACCTTAAAAACCAAATCCTCCTGCACTGCGCTCGGTCTCTCCAAATGGCTCGTCAACTTCTTCCCATTAACGCTGCACTCATACTTGAACGAAGCCAAGGTGGCAATGATCGTCACCTTGTAAACTGAGCCGTTGTGGGAAACGTCGTGGGTAGAACCGTTGTCGATGGCTTTGCGGGAGGCGTGCTGGGGAAAGAGCGATTGAGGCCAATTGAGCCCAATTAATTAGAGAGATTGGTTGGGAAATAAAAGAGAATGGAAAAACCGACGATGTAAGCACATACGACATTTTTTCAGAAAGTTCTCCCCCCCTCATCACCACACAACCCCCAAACCTGTCACATGCACACACATACTCACCATCTCCTTATCATTAATCTTAATAACCCTCCTCCCATCTACGTGGTTATGCTCCAAAATCATGTAATCGCTGCTGAGGCTGAAGCGGCGGCTGCCGTCGCCAGTGGGTACGAGCTGCCAGACGGTTATGCGGTTCGGAGGTGCGTTGCCCATTTTGAGTAACTTAGGAAGAGAGAGCGGGTGGCTTCGACAGTTGGAAGATAGGGACTTTGTTTACACAGTTTTACGATGGAGGAGGAAGGAAAGGAAAGTTGGGGATTCGCTTCGAGGATAAGGGCTCTGCAGGTGCCGAAAATTCTAAATCAGATTAGGAGGACGACAATTTTGCCTATGGAACTATTTCAGAGAAAACGTCAAAAGAAGGGGATCGTTTTTTTGAGGCATTTGAGCCTTTTGCCCCGCCCTGTAGGTCATGGCGATGCCGCAGCACCAGCACAATATAATCTGCGGGGAGCTGTCGTCGCCTAGCTTCCTGACCCCCTTCGAAGACGCCGATAACGCGGAATCAGGCTCTCAAAGCGGCTCCTCTTCCTCGAACCTGTTCCGGTCGATTAAGCTCAGGGAGAAGAACAGGCTTTTGGGGATAACTCCGAGGTCGTCAGTGAGGGAGCGAAGGGTAGTTTCGCCGGAGGTTTGGGTTCAGGGTGGCCAGACTGCGGCGGTGGACGTTTACGACGAGAATAATAGCGAAAAATACTCTGCCATGGTCCGAACACCGTCAGCACGAAAATCGTCTAAACAGATGAAGGGGGAGAATGGGGGCTCCAGGGTTGGAAGGGAGAGGAAGGCCCTGCGAGATGTAACGAACCGCCGGGACGGGGTCGGGAAAAGTATGAAAAGCGGAAACGCTCCGCCTGCCTGTCCTTCCCCGAGCTTGAACTGTATTTTGTTCAAGAAGGTGAGGTGAATCGGGGAGGAGCGAGGCGACGACTCTTTCTCACACACGCGCTCCACCCACATCCGCACCGCCACAGCCTCTTCCGAACAATCTCGCTCAGTACCTCCTCTACGCCAACGGCAAGCGGCTTACCCACCTCACAGGTAAGAATGGGTTCCATACAAATCTGACGAGGGTGTGCTGGGTATCAACTACACGCTAAACATTTCTAACTCGTCCGCAGCTCGAACGAAAATCGTCGAAGTCCACATAGGTCAAGACAACGACGTCTCCCTCATGACCGACGACGGCATTACGCTGGATCCGAACGCCTTCGAGATCGTCAACGGCAAGAACAAGGACGAGAAGCACCTCCTACGAATTCCTGATTCCGAAGACAGATTGCAAGTGTACTCCAAATGGTTGGAGGTGAGGTGCTGTTTAAGAGCGACGAGTTGAAAATTCGCCAACTTCTTTCCTCATGCTTCACTTGCTTGTACTATCCCTGCTACTTCATTCTAACCCATCTCTTCACTTCTCTCCCCAGGCCGTCCGTTCAGCCGTCGGAGACTGCATCCTTCTCTCCGCTCTAAACTCCTCCACCCTCTCCGTCGACAATTTAAAAATCGCGATATCCAAGTCCGTCACCTCATACGGTCTAACTATAGAACATGAAACGCTTAGGAAAGCTTACGAAATGGTCAACTATATGCGTCGTGTAGAGGTGAGAGCACGGTACAACAACAATGCATAAAATGAAAGTAAAGGAACAAAAACATCTAACAAACCCCAAACAAAACACACACACAGGAACTCGAAACCTTCATTAAAAGAAAAGACCCTGGCGGTCATACCCGTTTATTTTCGAGAATTTCAAGTCTCGAGGTTCTCCTATCCGACGGCCGTGCATTTCACGAGTCGACGAGTCTTGAGAAGTTCGGTAGCTACGTATATTTGCGTGATTATTTCAATGGTAGTGGTGGTGATTTGTTCAGGGTTGGGGAGTTGGTTAAGGGGACGGAGGATTTGAAGAGGGAGTTAATGGAGATTAGTGTTAGTATGAGTCAGGAGGAGGAGGTGGAGGAGGATGTGGAGTCGTCTGAATCGTCAGAATCGTCTGAGGAATCAACGTTGGAATCAACGACACAACAAAAACATCCTTCTCCAAATATTTCACCACCTATCAACCTCAAACCAATCTCTCAACCCTCCCTTCCCCCTCCATCCCTCCCTCAAAATTCCTCCTCAAAACTAAAACTAATCATAACCCTCCTAACCTTGACCCTAACATTCTTAACATTAACCTACCTCTCCTTCCTATTAGGTAAAAAATGTGAAGCCTCAAAAAAATATTACAACGTCAACGAATTTAATTATTTAAGTCACTTATGTATGGACGAAGAAGTTCAGGAGGAGGGGAAGGTAGAGGTTTGGGAGGACGAAGTTGTTTGGGAGGAAGTCGTTGTTGAAGGGTTTTGGAGGAGGGTATTTAGATTCGGAAGGACGGAGGGGAAGGGAGGGTTTAAGGGATGGTTATTGGGAAGGTGAGATTACGAGGATAAAGGGGGGGGAGGGGTTAAATGGCGTTATTTATGTATTTATGTCATTTGAATCTGGGTCGTCGCAACCTTTTATTCTAACGTACGCTTTTCTTGCTTTAATTTTCATGTCCACGAACCAGGTTCGGGATTCACATGCATTAAAATAAAAACAAACCAGAAAAGCCAGCTTAGCTTACAATTTAAAAAGCTCTCTTTCTTCTTCTTCTTCTCTCTGTTAGGGTAACCTCTCACTTTCTCACTTTCTCTCCTGTGTCGGTGTTGTCCTGTATGTTGTCCTGTATAAGTCGTCCTCTTCTCCCATTACTACTGACATAACATTACATCTCCGTATGAGTAATAGTCTGCGTCTCAACTCCACTAACACCCTCAATACCTTTAAGCCCTTCAAGGATCTTCTCCTCCCCTCCAAACCCTCCACTCTCAAAATCTGAGAAAACTTCACAAGGGACTAAAGTCTGAATCTTAAAATCATTACATGATCCGCAGACCATACGGATAACCTTCCTAGCGGTGGCACCTTCAGACTTTAAAGTAGAAAGGTTGGAGGCAAGGACGGACTGACAGGCAGTTAAGGATTCAGGGGTTGACCATTTGCAACGGATTTCACGACAGATTATCGTGAAGTCGACTGTGGGGGCGATGGTTGGCTAAACAGGGAAGGGGGCAGGGCAAGGGGTTAGAATGTGTAGGAGGAGGACAGCTTGAATGTCACTGTTTGATGAACGTTGTGAACGTCGACTCATCGAATGGAGCGTTCGTCGTTCGCTAATGAGACAAATTTGGACGATTTTTAGACGTTTTCAATTTTATAACGCTACAATAACATCTTATAAGTATTCGAAAGGCAGTAGAAGTTAAAATAATTACATGACGTTACCATGATTGAAAATAGGGTTAAGATACAAAATTAATCATGATATCCAGGAATTAAGTCACTTTTCTCAACTAAGTGTCTTCCGTACTGTTTGAATAACGATTCAGCTGCTGTAAGTGTATCATAAAAAAGTATAAACCGCTCGAAGCCGTATAATACAAACCCTCTAAAGCTTAAACAGCCCCTTTTAAATCTATTTTCCTTCGTCGGTCGGTCGAGAATCCAAAACTCTCATTTTAACGAATAGCGAGGATGTTACGAGGGAAATGATGCAGCATAACGGCGTCCTCGGGAGATAAACGATAATGTATACGAGATAGGGGGAGCACGAGGGGTGTAGGCGGGCGATGAAAGTGATCAGGGCCTCGGGAAAGAGGTGCAAAAGAGCTGCCGCCGACGTGACACCACCGTCTCACACAATCCCTCTACTCCTCCCCCCGCGCTCCGCCCGACCATCTCTCTACTCTATTATATCCCTTCAACGTTGCCTTCATCGGCGTCGTCTTTGAAGATCGTCCGGCTCTTCACCGCGTTCATACGTTCTTCACCCTCTCCACAGTTTTAGCTGCCGCCGACGTGACCCACCGTCTCACACAATTCAAGCCTCCCGTCGGCTCCAAGCCCGCCTTGACGGTTTGTTAGATTGTAGGTGAGTTTTCGTTGAAGGACGAAAGATTAAGAGAAGAGTGTGCTCGATGATGAAATATTTAAAAGATTTTTGCACCTGCTGACTACGGCGACTTCCACGTGCAAACGTAAGAGGAGCGCTTTGAAGAGAGACCAGTGACCTCACTTTGTGTCCCCAATAATGCGACTGAGAGCACCTTCCCCCCCAACGTTCCTCTACAACGCCACTCTTCAATCCAACGTTACTCACGCAACTCTCTCTTCGATGGACGGAACGCTCGTTCTTCTCATGCTCAAATTCATAGGTAAGAAGTAGGGAGAGGCGTTTTGATTTGTGAAATGCGTGCTCGATGATGAATTATTATACACCGATGTTGTGTTCTGACTACGGCGACTTCCACGTGCAAACGTAAGAGAAGTGCTTTGAAGAGAGACCAGTACGTGCATTCTGTGTCCCCAATAATGCGACTGAGAGCATCCCCTCCCCCTCCGTTAACATTTTGCTCCGTCATTGTACTCAATATCCTAACAAAACCCGCTCGTCGCCCTGCCCCAGCATCGCAAAAGAAAATAAAATAAAATGCAATCCCAACAAACGAACCTCCCCCAATCTCTCCCCCCTCCTCCCCTCCCTCCCAACGCCTCCTCCCCTCCTCCTTCTCCTCAAATCTCCTCCACCCTCCTCTCCCTCCTCTCCCTCCCCCCCCCTCCCTGTTCCGTCCTCCTCCTCCTCTCCCACCTCCTCTCCCCCCCCCCTCCCGCCTCCCTAATAATCCCCCTCTGCACCCCTTTTGATACCCTCAACCTAACCTACATAATAACCCACCAATTCCACCCCTCCCCCGACATATCCCAAGCGTCAACGAATATAATATCCGTGCTGTCTTTACTCCTCCTTCCCCCGTCCCAAATTAAACCTCTCCCTGAATCTTCGTTGTCGACTTTATCAGATGTCGTTGATTATTTAGTTCAAGTTACGAGGGGGACGGAGGATGAGGGGGTTAGGAGGTGGGGTTGTTTTTGCTTGAGGTTCATGGAGGGGGGGAAGGAGAGGATGGGGGAGGCTTTAGGTGAGAAGAGAGGGAGGGGGGGGGGAACGCTCGCGCCTCAAATATTCTCATTCTAACACGTTGCTTTCGCTATCGTCTCGACTCTTTGGGAACGTCGTAGGTAAGATGTTTGGAGAGAGCGATTTGATTTAGAGAATGTGTGCTCGATGATGAAATATTTAAAACGAATGAATCCGATCTGACTACGGCGACTTCCACGTGCAAACGTAAGAGAAGTGCTTTGAAGAGAGACCAGTAGGTACATGCTGTGTCCCCAATAATGCGACTGAGAGCACCACCCCACTATTCGAATAAACGTTCGCGCCTCAGAGCAAACACAAAACTAACCAATCGCGTTCGCAAAACCACAACAACAACAACGATAACAACAACGACATCTTAGACTTCGTCCCCCCCTCCCTCCCCCTACTCCTCTCCCCCTACACGCTCTCCCTCCTCCTCTTTCTCCCCCCCTCCCTCCCCCTCCTCCGCTCTCTAACCCGCCTCCACGCGTCCCTCCCCCCCCACCTCAATCTCCCCCTCCTCTCCATCCTCCTATCCGTCCCTAACGAAAAAAAGGTCGCCACCAAAATCCTCAAGAACATCTTGAAATACTACGATCAATCATGGAACAACGAAAGAGACGCTCACCATTACGCCGAGTTGATATCCAACCTCTGCACGACGCGTTACGGTTCGTCGTTGATACTGAATATAACGACTGCGTGTTACGGGAATCTTTTTTGGGACGCGCTTACTTTGAGGTTACTCAATTTGACGCCGCTTGAGAGTTTGAAGAAGGAGCTTAATAAGAAGGTTAGGGGTTATATTGAGAGGAATGTGGGGGAGTTCTTTGAAGGGGAGAGCGGGGGGGATAATGAGACTATGACTGTTGTTAAGTTGGCGGGGTGTGTGGGGTGGGGGGGGGATGTGGGGGGGTATTTGAAGAGGTTTTTGGGGAGGGGGGGGAGGGGGAGGTGGTTTTGGAAAGCGGTTGAAGAGATGGCGGGGATGTGTGAAGATGGGGGGGAGGTTATTGTGGAAGTTGCGGAGCAGGGGGGTGGGGAGGACATTCTGAGAAGGTGAGATTGCATTGTTTTTTTTTTTTTTCGATTACCCTTTTCTCATCGGGCGGGGGACGTTTTTTCATCAAAAGGCTCTACGACAAATACGATCCTATGAAACCTTCGGTGTACACGCCCCTCGAGGTGAACTCCATCATGGCGGCGTACATGCCGAACCTGGAACTGTCGGACGACGTCAAAAACGAACTGGGGGCGTATCAAATACTCAACGGAGGGGAGGGGGAACTGGACGAGGAATACGATTTTCTGTTGTAAAAACATTGCATGTTTAATATACAATTTTTATTATGCACGTTAACTTCTATTAAAACGTACGTCCATTGAACACATGAAGAACATTTATTTTGACTTAATAATAATAACCCTAATAACCCTAACCCTAATAAAAACCCACAAGAAAAGACGAAGAAACCGAGCAATTTTTTAAATAATATAAAAAAGAGCGGTCGTTGAAATAAAATAACTACCCGGGTACTACGTTTTACTTTACCTTCGAACATAATTTCACAACACTTGAAGAGGGTCAATTCAAAGAGCGGGGACATTATATGATGCTCTTGCTGCTCAGCTCCTGAACCGACCCTGTAAGCGTCTAGAGCGAGCTTGAAGCCAGTCAGGATGCAGACAAGATCTTGAAAAAAGTGCTTCATCGACTTCTTGTTCTGACCATATGAGAGTAAAACCTGCATGAACATCGTCAAGTAAATTAAGATGGCGTTTATCCTTCCGTATCCTTGCTGACCCTCCGTGTTGAAGAACTTTATCGTCATGTAGATATCGGTAATTAAGTCGACCGTCGAGAGCAACGCGCCTCCAAATACTCGCAAACGCAAGCCCAAGTCACTCGTATTTAGATTGTACTGAGCGATCTCGACAAAGAATGAGCGAGTCCACGGGTACTCCTTCTCGAGCTCCTAAAGCGCTACGTTCTGTGCAAACCAGTGGTCGACTGCTGCTGACGCTTCCGTGTTTGAGAGGATGATGGTGGAAAGGCCTTTGGCCAGATTGATGGCGTCTTGGTCCTTCAGGTCGCTAAGTGCTGTATGCACTGTCGGAGCGACCTTCACCTGGTTCAGGCTTATCTCGTGAAGCAACGCCCTGAACCAAGGGTGCTGAGGCAACAGCTCACGCATAGCGACTGATATGTACAAGAACTCATCGACGCCTACTTTTCCGAGTTCAGCGTGTTTCTTCCAACCGCCCTTCTTCCTCGCCCTCTTGATTTGATTGACTAAGATCTCGCCCAAGAGCGGACCGTCTTTCTCAAGCAGTGCGTCTAGGTTGATGGAGCAAGCAAAGTAAGCTGTGTAGTGGCTGCTTATTCGGTTCATGTCCGGAATGATAAATCCATTGACGATCGCCTTGGGAAGATTTCCTCCAAACTGCATATGATACCCCATATTGACTTCAGTGGTTGAATTATCCAGCTGTTTTACGTGGAGGGCTATTTGTAGCTGTCCACGTATCATAACTTTTCCGTCCTTAGCTTCAACTTTGGGGTGCGAAAGCAATGGGTGGTAAACAACTACGACCGAGTTGTCGCTCAGCCTTTTCCAAACAATGTTGTTGATGCTCTCCCTGTCGGTGAGCGGAGGTGGAAAGCGGTAGTGTTTCCTGTAGATTGCGCTGTGGCTGTTTGGTACCTCAAGGTAAGACTCCTCTACGGCTGCATGCTCTTTGCTTCTTGTGAACGCTGGGTTTTTACAATGGTGGAAGAAATTCGCCATGCGCGCCGCCACCAAGCTGTGGTTTGCCCGTAGCGTGTATGTAGTCTTGGCGTAAATGTCTCCCTCCTTCGAGTTGAAGAACCCCAAGAGAAATTTTGTTGTTGAGAAAGTCGTTCTAAAGTTCTTGAAAGTGATTGCGCCCTTCATGTCCATCCCGGATATCAAGCCAAGACCCGACGTTATGATGGCATCTTCCTCGTCGGTGTACATTTGCGGTACGTTGTCCATTTGCCGTACCATCTCGCTCTCAATCTCGAGGTCCTTGTTGTACGCCTCAATGTGCTTTACTGCGTCAGGTGAACTCAGTACGCTTAGAGCCGTAGTAAGCTGACTCTCTATAGGCACAATCCTGCTCTTACTCGTCACGAGAGTGACTCTAGTGGGGGTTGATTTGACTTTGTTGGCAGACGAAAGAACTTTCCCGGTTGACGAGAACCCCTGGGGGAGGGCAGTGAAGGCCTGTTCATTAGCCACGACCTCTGTGTGCCTGGCAGGGACCAGTTGTTTCCTTTTCTTTTCGAAAGAAGCGAGGTTGTCAGAAGACGTCGCAAAGATGAAGATACTTTTTACGAGCGCGCTGTCCTCGTCGGATATGCTCTTTTTTTTGCAGCACAAACTGCTCAGCAGAGTGCCCGAGGAAGGAGTGGAGTTGAGCGACGGTAAAGGTGATGGTTGAGGGCGGGAGGAGGGACATGACAAGCTGCGAGAGTTGTCCGTAGTTGAAGGGGGTAGGTTGTCTTAAGGAAGAGATGCAGCGTTACGGAAAAACAAATTGAAGGAGAAAGCCCCAACGAACAACAGCAACACCAAAAATCGCCACCAATCTTGATATCCCAGGAGAACCTTTTCAGGGTTTTCAGGTGGAAAAACCTGGTCGTGGCATCCACGCAGGATGAAGAACCCGATATTAATTAATAAAAGCACACCAGTAAGGGATGGAATGTTTTCCTTTGAAATAGAGCCTCCCACCGAGACACCGACTGGCAACAAGAAACAGAAACAAAGAATCATTTGCGGCCTGCTTATTATCATCTTGGCTCTTGGGGGCTTAGGAGTAGCAGGATACGCTTCCGGATTGATTTCGGCAGGGGAGAATTCGACTAGCCCGTCATCATTTGCACCGACTTCATATCCGACCCTGACACCAACATCATCGTCTCCAACACTATCCCCGACAACATCGTCTCCAACACCATCCCCGACAATATCGTGGGAACCTACAGACTACATGTCAATGTTGGAGGACGAAGTTGCGGGGAAAAGGCAGGCGTTCATGGCCGAGAATAGGATGTACTACTTGACGACGTCAGAAGACAAGATGGGGCTGTGGCACCCGTTCTTCCACGATCTCCGCTCTCGTGGCACGGCGATAGCAAAATATGACCCCAGCGACGGGACACCCAAGGCTGGTGTGGGGAACGACTATACAGGGTGGGAATGGTACAGGGCTACCAACGTGGCGGTTGGATCGATTGTTGACCATGCTGGGCCGACGCTCCAGGTGACAGGGGAAAAGATGATATGGGACCAACCAGTTCCCACAAGAATGTGGTGGCGGCCGGACCGTATTATTAATGAATATGATTTGGAGTCGCCGTACGTCCCACAAGGGACATATCCAGGTGGACTCCCGTGGAATGCCGGCACGCAATGGGAAAGTGGTGTCGACTTCTGGGGCTGGTTCGTGTTTGATACTCCGGAAGACTGTTTTGCGCAGTGCGATGCATCCACGATATGCTTCTCGGCAGTCTACGAGGTTGACGCCGATGGCAACACACAGTGCTGGATAGGACCAACGATGTACACTGAGCCACCAGACCCTACAAGCAGCCGGGGCGAGGGTAAGGTCTCAACGACATACGTGAAAGGCATCGAGGGAATCGAGCCGGTTTTGGTGCGGGAGGAAAAGTTCATAACACAAACCGAGGTTGTGTCTGTAACTTTTACCTCCAGCCGTCCTGTCACGCTCCGGTTTGACGGTGGCAGTTACACAACCGGTCTGGTGAACAAGCCCGATCGAGGAGTTGTCGGGGGCCTGCAAAGTTTGAATGGAACGTGTTCGCATGACTCGGCCACGGACACGCTGAGGGTCGACGAGAGGGGGAGAAGTCTTGCAAAGGTTTTCCAGGACCCGGTTATCGAAAGGGAGGGTCGATTCGTCCTCGATAAGACCTCGGCGGTTCTGGCGGCGTCACTCCCGCTGAGGGACGTAGAGATATCGAGTCGCGAAGGATGGTGGGGTCCGGTGTGCGAGTACAGATTTACTTTGCCGCTAGACGGGACTGACAACAGCGTGGCGCTCAGCTGGTCTATGGACGACAAGAGCAAGTATTATCAAGTACGCGATAAAGTTGTAGCGGGGGCAGGGCGGGCGGAGGCAGACAAGCAAGCCAAGACCGACAGGTTGAATCTACTGCTCAGTGACGTTGTGCCGTACTTTCGATGCAGCGACCATGACGTCGTGAAAATCTATTACTATTTGTGGAGTGTATACTTGATGCTGTACATTGACGTGGGGGATGGCTTGGAGAGCTATCCACACACTCAAAGTGCGGCCAATAATTTTCTCGGGATGCATAGATTTGACGCAGTGTTTCAGATCCGCGTCGGGGCATGGACGAACCCCGACCATCACGATTTCTACGCGAACGGCAATGTTCTCATATGGGAGAATGTGTTCAATCGTGGTTTAAATTCTTCAAATATGCTGCCCGACAATTTTGGAATCGATTGGGGCTCCGCAATCTTTGGCAACGAGGTAAACTTGCACATCATTGGTGCGCTAGAAATTTTTGAGCACTCTGGCGATCGAGAGTTTCTGCAACAAGCGTACAACTTTTACAAGTCTCTGTACTGGTCTGATATGTTCTGGGTGGGCAACTGTTTCCAAATGGCGTACGATGCCATCCTAGCTCTGAACACCATGGCTAAGGAGCTGGGGGTGGAAGAGGAGGGCAAGCACTGGAACTCTACCGGAGGCATGGATTTCTGGACCTCGGAATATTATCAAACCCGCTACCAGGCGAAGTGGGATTCTTCAAAGAACTGGAACGTCACCGGAAATGCGGCCTTCAATTGGATAGAGATTGCGGGACTCGGAATTGGGGACGTGAAGCGTGAATGGGTCGAGAACATGGGCCGTATCTGGTTAGCGAACGCAACGCATGGGCACTTCGACATTGTGCCCTTGTCCAGAGTGCCGCTTAAAAATTATCACAAAGACGATGATGAGGAGGGGAACCCTCGGTGCCCTCTTGGAACGGCCAGTAGTAGTCCCCAGTGTACTGGTGGGGTTGATAAGGACTTCACGATCGTTCCCGACGGCAGTTACTGGATGCTGTGGCCACTCTATCGCCACAAAGTCAGCGATGTAGCCAACAAAATAACGCTGGCGCACCTGAAACGCTACAACATGGAAAACGGCCTCCCCGTCGCTCCGGAGGCTCGCAGGCTCGATCTCAAAGAGTTCGGTAACCAGTTCAACAACTTCAACGCGGGGAAGATTCTCCTGTACCTCCAGGGGATAGGGGGGCTGAGGGTTTCCAACATTGACGACTCGTTCACGTTCGCTGATAGCCTTCCTACTAACTGGACGTACATGGAGTTCCGCGTGCCCGTAAAGAGGAATAATAGCGAGGGAATTTCCGAGGATATTCAATGGATTAAAGCGAGGGCTGAGCGGGAACGGGAGGGGAACGTGGTCAAGAAAAAAATCACGGTTGAGAATTCCCCGTTCACCAACCTCTTCGTACAACCGTGGGCGGACGGGGCCGAGGTGATGGTGGGAAATGGGGGAATCGAGCGGGATAATGGTCACGTTGAGTGGGAATTTCACGGCGAGGCTGCGGGAGGGGTTGAGGTGGAGTTGAAGCTCGACTACTTCGGGAGGGAAGATTGGGATGGCGGAGAAGATTGGGACGGCAGCTTGGAAGCGGAAGGGTTGACCAGTAAGTACAGGGATTACTACGCGTGCCAACCGAACTGCATTGGTGCGCCGTGAATATAAAAAATAGACATTATTTTTTGTAATAAAAAGCGCTCTCACTATTTCTACTACTATTATACGTCCTTGAGCTTTAGCCGCGGCAGAACGTTCATGCTCTGCAGCTCTTGGAACAAAAGCTTGCACGCGTACGGCAACCTGATGTCTACGACCTTCTCTCCGTCCCTGCAGAACTGGCACCAGTTCTTGTACTGCAGCAAGCCGCACTTCATGCAGACGTTGGCCGTGAAGGCGTCGGAGGCGGTCATGAGCCTCTCCATGATGAGGTTCGAGGCGCCGTAGGCGATCAAGCAGTCGCGCTCCATTTCTCCCAGCCTCAGGCCTCCGTCGCGGCTCCTTCCCTCAGTGGGTTGACGGGTTAGAACCGCCCGAGGGCCCCTCGCTCGGGCGTGCATTTTGTCCAAGACCATGTGCTTAAGCTTCTGGTAGAAGACCGGGCCCGCGAAGATGTACGCGTCCAACGGCGTGCCGTTGGTGCCCGAGTACAGCGGGTCCTTGCCCGTGTAGCTGAAGCCATTGGCGATCAGAGCCTTGGCGGCCGCCTCGGCGGTGTCGGCGTTGCCCTCGCCCTCGCCGAAGGCGCTCGCGTACGCCTGCCTGCCTTCGAAGACTCCAGCCTTACCGACGACGAGCTCGAGGAGCTTGCCGACGGTCATACGGCTGGGGAAACCGTGAGGGTTCATGATCAAATCGGGGCAGGTGCCCTGGTCGTCGAAGGGCATGTCGGCCTGGTCGACGATGATGCCGCAAACGCCCTTCTGCCCGTGCCTCGAACTGAACTTGTCTCCGACCTCGGGCCGGCGGGTCTGCCTCAGGCAGAGCTTGATCAAGTGCGAGTCGTTCTCGTTACTCGTCAAGATGACCTTGTCGACGTAGCTGTGGATGCTGTTCTTGTAGTAGATCGGGGTCGGCTTGCTGACGACATCGGCCTCCCCGGGGATGATCATCTGCCCGTGGTGGTCCACCGCGCTGTTGATGTCCTGCGGCGACGTCTTGTTGACCAGAATGTGTCCCGGCTCGATCTTAATCCCGACGTTGCAGATGCCGTCGGCGTCGAGCCCGCTGACCTTCTTGTAGCGCTTGTCATTCTCGCCGTGCTGGAATTCGGCCACGTCTGGGGGTCCCTCCAAGAGGTCCCTGCTTCCGTTCGCGTACTTCCTCAGCGCGCACTGCTGCTTCTTCAGGACCATGCACCTTCCGAAGCCCCTGTCGATGCTCGCCTTGTTCAGGACGATGGCGTCCTCGATATCGTAGCCGCTGTAGCTCATGACGGCGATGCAGGCGTTCTGGCCTCCGGGGATGTTGTCGAAGTTGACGAGGTCCAGCGTTCTGGTCTTGACCATGGGCTTCATGGGGTAGACCATCGTGTAGATGAGGGAGTCGATCCTGCGAAGCGAGTCATGGAAGGCTGTTGTTAGACACAGAGCGCGGTGGTAAAAGTAAAGTTGGCGACACAACGTCACAGTTTCATCTACGTCGTCCTCACAGCGCCTCACCTCTCGTACTGGTTCATCGACACCGTTCCCATGGCCTGCTTTCCCATCGCCGACTGGTACGTGTTCCTCGGCGACTGGTTGTGATGCGGGAAGGGGATCAGGCCCGCGACAACTCCCAAGAGCGTCAGCGGGTCGATCTCGAGGTGCGTGTGCTGGGGGGTGACCTCGCGCTCGCCAGTGGCTATGAGGCAATTGTTCTCCTCGTTTACGTCGACGTACTCGACGACGCCCTGCTTCAGAAGGTCCCTGATGGACGTTATTCCCATCGCGAGGGCTTCGAGGTGGACCTGCGTGAGTTTGACCTTGCCCTCCTCGATGACCAGCAGGGGCCTGCACACGCGGCCGCCGTCGGAGGCGATGTGGACCGTCCTCTGCCCCTGGTGGAGGTAGACGGAGACGAACTCCCCGACCATCCCGCGGCGCCTCATAAGCCTGAGCTGCTTGACGAGCTTCTCCGGCCGGAGGTGCGCTCCCAAGACGAGGCCGTTCAGGAGGACGAGGTACGAGGACTTCGCGTTGATCTCCCACCCCGTCAAACTGGAGATGTCCATGACGCCGAAGTCGTAGCACAGCCTCTGGACGGGGTCCGTCTCCTCGTCGGTTGTGACGTGCGAGAGCAGCGCCAGGTTCTTCACCAGGCCACAGGCCTCTCCCTCGGGGGTGTCCGCCGGGCAGAGCATGCCCCACTGCGACGGCTGGAGGGACCTAGGACCCGAAACCTTCCTCGTCTTCTCGAACTGACTGTTGACCCTCGTCATCATTCCCAGCGCCGAGATGTAGCTGAGCCTGCTCAGGACCTGCGTGACACCTGCCCTGTCCATCCTGAACCTCTTGAGGACCCAGTTCCCCGTCGATATCGCCGTCACCATGCCCTGGGTTATGAGGTCCTGGCGGATGCACTTGGTCACGTCGAAGGGGGCGACGCGGTTGGGCTTGCAAAGGATCATATCGGCCTCCTTCTTAAGGTTCTTGTTGAAGTGCTTGAACAGGTCCTCGAAGAGGAGCGAGAGGAGCTGCCCAGCGAGCTCAAGGCGCTTGTTACCGTAGTAGTCCTTATCGTCCAAATCCGCCTTCCCAAGAGCGACGAGAAGAATCCTCCTAATAACGTGCCCGATGTAAATCGCCTTCGGCCTGAAGTCGAAGTCCACGACCGGCACATGGCTGAGCACTACGTTCGCGAGGACTTCCCTCGCCTCGTCCTCAGGGCACTGCGGCCTCCTGAACCAGGTCGTACCCCTCCCCCCCCTAGCACCCCCCGCCGCACCCGTCCTCTTGTCCGGGCTCCTAATCTTCTGCCCTACATACCTCAGCGCCTGATCCTGCGTCCTGATCCCTAGCTTATTAAGGTCCTCTAGACTCAGTGCCATCTGGTCAACGATCTCCTTCTCGTCCCCCACGAGCTGCACGATCTCCTGATCCGACTCCATACCCATGGCCTTCAAAATCAACACGCAGGGGATGTCGTCCCCCAACGTGTTGTTCTTCATGTAAAGCTTTCCGCCCTTGAGGATGATGTTGCATCTGGACTTCCTCTCGTGTGTGCTGGAAGTGATTGAAGCGCTCAGGCATTTTTTGTTATCCTCTTCGATAATCACGCGGTTTTTTGACAGCTGCTCCTGCATGAGGATGACCTTTTCGACGCCTTTTATTACGAAGTAGCCTCCGGGATCGTAGGGGCACTCTTTCATGGCTGCGAGTTCTGCCTCGGTCTTGCCTTTGAGGACGCATTTAGTGGAGCGGAGCATTATGGGCATGCGGCCTATGCAGATTGAGTTTTTGTTCACTTTTTGCTTGCCGCGGACGTATTGGAGGTTGACGTAGATGGGGGCGGAGTAGGTGCAGTCGCGGAGGCGGCACTGGAAGGGGGTGGAGGGGGAGGAGAGGTACGAGTCGTCCTGGACGTTGGGCTCGCCGACCCAGCAGTCGGTGTAGCGGAGGAAGAAGTTAGGGTCGTTGTCGGAACGGATCTCGCAGGCGGAGGGGGACTTCACGATCTTCTTTATCTCGACGGTCACAAAGTGGTTGAAGGAGTCGATGTGCTGCCTCATGAGGCCCCGGAGCTTGAGGAAGTGCGGCAGCAGCCGCCACTTGTCCCTGAGCGTGGGAATCGGCGCGTCAATCGGCGGCAGGGGCGACGAGTTATCATTCCTCACTTTTTCTTTTTGCTTGTCAGGATTTTGCTTGCCCTCCTCCTCCTCCTCCTTCGTGGCGATCCTCTCCCTGGCGCTCTCGTACACGCTCTTTCCCGTCAAATCCTTATCGTGGTAGAGGTCAAAACCTTCCTGAGGAAACGCCGTGACGGTGCTGGTGTTCTTGTGAATGTTCTGGATCTCCTCGTTCGCCTTGACGTTCATCTTACTGAACGCCTCGGACATGAGGTCGTTGGGATCAGCTCTTTTGGTGCCGAAGGGCCTAGCCCTGCATTTGTCAGGGTGAAAGATTGTGGCTGTGGAATCCAGCGTTAAGTTTGGTGTATTTCTAGGAGTCTGCGCAGGCAAGTCCTTCACAGGATCTTTCTTTGAAGATTTAACCCTTCGAGTGGGCATATTTGACGTTTTACAGACGTACGTCGTCTCTATGTCTAGAAAATAGGACAACAGGGGATCGATGGCGGAGACCAGACAAAGGGGATCAAAACTGAGAAGGCTTAAATTACTAGACGAGACGACGAACAGCGTCAGAAATCTTTACAGTAATAGTATGCGATGATAGGATGGTCGCTGTGTATGAATGGTGTATGAAATGTTAGCGTTGGAACTTCTTTTATTCCAGCGAAATATTTTGGTCGAATCGCTGGAAGCATGATTTCTACAGCAGAGAGGTCCAAGCCTTAGATATTACATCCATTCTATTTTTTCTGGTGTAGAGACGGGGCTTGAGGGGCCTACATTGGTTTTCTTGCACTGGCGTCGCCCTTTATTTTACCTGTTGGAAAGCTCTCTGTTCTGCGGATGATTGAGGGAGTCGAAAGGAACAAGAGGGGACAGATCATAAAGCCGTGCGGGATAGCTGGGTGCCAGTATAGGACCGGTTATGAGAAAGATATGAAGAATCATAAAGCCGCGAAGCATGATATCGACGTGGTCTGGTTTTCTTGTACCGAAGACGGATGCGAATACAAGGCGAAGCGAGCGAGCAACCTCAAACGCCACAAAGAGCACGTGCATGACATTGACATTACATGGCGCCGCTGCGATCAAGATAGGTGAGACTTCGCGACGAAGCGAATGCACAACCTCAAAGAACACAGACAGGACGTTCATAACATCGATGTTCAATGGCACCACTGCGACCAGCCCAACTGCACCTACAAGGGAAAGCGAGCGCCCCTCCTCAAACGCCACAAACAAGACGCTCATGACATTGGCGTTCAATGGCTTCAATGCCAAGAAAACGGATGCAATCACAGGGCGAAGACTGCTTCGCACCTCAAACAACACAAACAGTACATTCATGATATTGGCGTTAAATGGCACCACTGCGATCAAGACGGCTGTGACTAAAAGTCGAAGCACTCGAGCGACCTCAGAAAACACAAACAAAGGAGAGACCACAACACAACCACGGTCCAATATCTTCCATATCATCTTATGGTCGAGCCCAATATAACCTCGCCCAACATGATAACCCCTTAAACCCAAACACACATACATCATATTATCATCCTTCGTTCAATAAAAGCATCAATTTTTTTCAATCGCTAAGCTCTACTTCCCCCTCCCCCCCCGTATCCCCCTTCCCTCCGTCATTAATCTCCTTCAAAAGTTCCCCATTGACCCTGTAAAGCTTCTCGCACTTCCTGCAGACTTTACCTCCCCCCCCCCCTCCTCCCCCCTCCTCCGCCTTTTTCAGCATCTCCATCCCCGTCCGGACCAACCCGAAGACGGGATCGTCGCCGCCGTAAGCCTCGGAGTACACTTGCCTGTCGAGCTTCTTGAGTTCTGAACGGAGGGACTTGTTCTCGACTGACAGTTCTTGCAGGGTCTGCAACGAGGAGTCGACCCTGCCCTGTAATGGATTGACGTGGAGGGTGGAGAGGGAATTGAGGGCGTCCCACGCCTTCCCCGCGGCGACCATTTCCGTCAGCCCAGCGTCGGAGGGTTTGTCGAATTTTTTCACCCGAAGCCGAGTGTCGCGGACGAATTTTGGGAGGGCCGTGACGACCTTGGTCTGCTTCGCTCTCAAGCTTTTGACGAGTTCTGCGACGTCGACCTTGCTCACCGCCGCTCGAGACTGGTGCTCTGAGGCCGCTCTCTGGAGCGTCGAGGAGAGGCCCGTCTTCACGGAGTCGATCATTAGCTTCTCGGCCGTCTCAAGGTCGTTCCTGAGCGCCTCCTCGAGCTCGCTGAGGTCCCTCATTATCTTGTTCTGCAGTTCGGTTCTCAGGACCGTCACCTTGTCATCTCTCCTCTTCCTGATGCGCTCCTTCTCGGTCGCTATGGCCTTGTCCAGGGCCTCCGTCCCTTCGATTCTAGTCTGGTTCACGACCCTCACCCTTTCCTCCTCCGACTTCCTCCTAATATCCATGAGCTCGGACCTCTCGCTCTCCAAAAGCTCAGCCGAGAGGCTCTCCATCGCCTCCCCGACGACCTTCTCCGAGTGGCCGATCAGCTGCGAGTCGAGTCAGTATTATTTTGAAAATGATCTACAATCTACACTCGTTCGTCGCATCTTCTCACCTGCTTCTCCTTCTCCTCCCTCTCGTTGTTGAACCTCTCGACGAGCTGCTCGACGTTCCTCCTCGCGCCCTCCTCGAGCGCGACGGCAAGCTCGCCGAAGACCCTCTCGCTCTCCTTCCCGTTCTCCGTCCCGATCTCTTCCACCCTCCTATTCAAGTTCTCCTCGAGCTCCCTCTTGGCCATCAAAAGCCTGTACTCCCTCTCCCTCCTCTCAAGCCGTTTCATCAGCTCAGCTCGAGCGATGACCTCGGCGTCCTCCCTCATCCTCTTCAGCTTCCTCTCGTGCTCGGAGTTCATCAGATTTATCGCCACCTCCAGGCCCTTGTATTTTTCCTCCCTCGCGAGCCCAATCAGTTCGTCGCGTTTCGCGTGCAGGCCCTTTTTCAGCTGTTCGACCTGCCTGTCGTCTTGCACTACCAGCGTGCCCGCAACGGTCATCACCGTGTCGCCCAGGACCTTCTCTAGCTCCGCCACGTGACCCCTTCTCATATCGTTCAAACGCATCTCCGTCTCCTTGATCGCGTAGCGCTTCATTCTCTCCTCTACCTGCCCCCTCTCAACGTCCACCTCCTTGCGCACTTTACCCATCAGGCTGCTCATTTGGTCCTGGACTGTGTTGGTGTAGCCGCTCGGATTCGCCACGAACGACCTGTCAAAAGTATGCGGGGAGAGCCTCTCTCCGACCTTGGCCTCTGAAGCCGTGTGTGTATTTGTCGGGCTGTAATGTCCTTGCTGATACTGCTGGTACTGCCGGTATTGCTGGGGCGAAACAGAGGGAGGGCCCACGTTCGCTCGCATCGAGGAAACCTTGGCCTGCAAATTTTCTATGCTGCCCTTGAGCTGCATCTTGGCGCTTTCGATGTCGCCGTAGCTCGCTTGAGGGTGCGGCAGCGGCGGCGGCGGCGGCGGAGGGGCAGCAGGTGTCTGCGCTATACCGGCTGCCTGCAAGAGGCTGCGTGCGTGTAATTGCGATGGGATTTTGTTCGTTTGTAAGATAATTCACTATACTGCAGCCTCCAGTAGGGCAGACTAGAGCAATAGAGTCACACTTACCTCTTCCCGTACAGTCTACTATTTCCCATGGACCCATCACCGATTTCCACCTTCTCCTCTTCCTGGTCTAGTGTGTCTCCGGCGGCTGGGCCTTTATTACCTCCACTAAAACTTCCCAACCACTGCTCGGCATCGTCTAGCGTTGATGATAATGATGCACGCTCGGTGGACAGGAAATCGAGGATGTCCGAACCGGAAGTTGTCATTATTAAGGAGATGGTTTCTTGCAAGCAAACGACCTGAACAACTCCTTTTCTTGGTTGGGTTGGGTTTGACGCGATAGAAGCGAGACAAAGATTCTGCGAACAACGAGCCCTTTACAAAAGTATCAGAATCGCGAAGCTAGATTTTTAACACGGTCAATTTCACTTCCCAGCAGTATCCACAAAAGTCACACCTGCTTTTTGAGATGGGAAACAAAATTATGTTGCAGAGAAATTGGCATATTTCCCACCACACAGCCATGTCTCACGTCAAAAGCAAGCACAAGCCCACGCCTCCATCTCGAAAGAGCCCTAAGAAGATAATGCATTGTGACGGGACCACCGAATTCAAGCTCAATGGTACTTCTTTTCGAGTCAACGCAAGGGTAAGAGATCAAGACCAAGACATGACAGAAAGTGTGAGGGATGTCCCACTGAGATCCATCAACGCGAATCGCGGGCCCAACCCAACACATCCTAACCCACTGCTTCGTGAAATTCCCCCGTCCGCCCCAGTTCGCCCCAATTGGAATCGTAGGCAAGGGAAGGTGAGTTCGGGAGACTCAAAATGTCAACCCTAAACCCTGCACCCGCATGCCCACTGCGCCAATCAATTTCCTCCCCCATCCTCACCCCTAATCCCATTTCTCCACCCCCACGACCACCACAACCCCCCACCCATCGACAGCTACGGCGTTGTCTGCGCCGCCCAGAACACCCATACCAAAGAGAAAGTGGCGATAAAGAAAATAAAGCCGATGTGCTCCGACGTCTGGGACGCGAAGCACACTCTCCGCGAGCTCCGCCTAATGCGCCTGCTGGAGCACCACCCGAATGTCATCAGCCTTCGCGATCTCAATATAGTGGAGGCGAACGACGAGCTGTATATTGTCATGGAACTTATGGATTCAGATTTGCACAAGATCATACAGTCGAAGCAGAAGCTGTCGCACGCGCACTGTCAGGTGCTAATGAAGCAGATATTGCTCGGTGTCAATGCTATGCACAAGGAGAATGTGTTTCACAGAGACTTGAAGCCAGGAAATATTTTGGTGGGGAGGGATTGCCAGGTCAGGATCACTGACTTCGGATTGGCTCGGTGCATGAAGGGAAGGGAGCAGAAGGAGGAGGGAGATGAGGTGGACGGAGACGGAGGAAATCCGGCCAGCGCCATGACTGAATACGTTGTGACTAGGTGGTACCGTTGCCCGGAGCTGCTGCTTGCCCCCCACGTCGCTTACACGAACGCCGTGGACATGTGGTCTGTGGGGTGCATCTTCGCTGAGATGGTCCTCCGCGAGCCGCTCTTCCCGGGAAGGAGCTACGTGCACCAAGTCCAGCTCATCCTGGAGACGATTGGGATGCCGCCGTCGATCGAGGCGATGGGGTTTGTGCCCAGGAGCGACGCGAAGGCGTACTTGAGCAGGCAGAAGCCCAACCCTGGCAAGCCATGGCATAAAATCCTGCCAAAGGCCAGTAACGTCGCAATCGATATCATCAGCAGGCTGCTGATCTTCAACCCGGAGAAACGCGACGACTGCCAGGCGGCGCTCCAACACGAGTACTTTGAAAATACGCCCGAGCTCCCTTGCAAGAAGGAAGAAAAGACCCCTTCGGGGACGAACCTTGCCCCGCCACCCGTTACTGTCGACTTCTCCTTCGACCACGACGCCGTGGAGCTAGACGAGCTCAAAGAGCATATTCAAGGCGAGGTCAAGATCATGACCGCCAAAAATCTAGACAAGGCGAGGGACGTGGCGGAGACCAGGCGTCTCGAGGCGGAGAAGGAGATCCAGAAACGAATTGAAATGCAGAGGGAAATGCCGAATCCCAACTCCAACCCTCCACCCATGACGACGCAAGGAGAACAGAATCCCCAAACAACGTCCGCCAACACTTCTCCGGACAGCCAGATCACAGACGCCAGCAGCAGTACTATAGAACCCTCCCCGATAGCCACTTCCACCTCGAAATCCGTCAAGAAAATGAGCAGCAAGAAGAATGTGCTCTCGACCTCCTCCTCCAGCCCCTCCCTCGCTAAGGGCAGCAAGCCAACTAAAATGCCAACTCCAATCCAACGGAAAGTTTCTTTTAACAAAGCGAGCGGCAAGGGCTTGTCGAGGACGAATAGCTCCGGCACGCTGAGAGATCTCACAAAAGAAGGCAGCAGCCAAATAAGATTGGTAGACAATGATGAAAAGATAGTGAGCCGCACACGGTCCCGACTCGAGAATGCAATTGTTAGCGCCAACCAGGAGAAGAGTTCGTAAAGGTTGTGAAAAGAATTTAACCTATTGTCTTTATAATCAAATCTTATTTGTTGATCATTTTGTTGACATCTTCCTCCTTTTTTCTTCTCCTTTCCTTCCTCTTCCCACCCCTAACTGCGCGCGTTACTCACTCAAATCCTCTTGAAGTTGTGCACGGCGTACCAATCGTAGAACTCGTCGAAGTCAATGAGGCCGCTTGTGTTGGTGTCGATTTCAGAGAAGCCCTGGTCGAATTCAGCCTCGGTGAAATTCCTGCCAAGGGCCATCATGAGGAGCTTCATCTCATCCCTATCCAGAGTGTTGGAGTTGTTCTTGTCAATCATTTTGAAGATCTTCTGAACCTCCATGCGTCGGAAACGCTCTCTCTCCTCGTCGTCAATGTCGCTGTCTTCGTCCTCGGAGTGGTGCTCGATTTCGTTGTCGTCGACCTTGGTCTCGTCCACGGTGCTGAACGTCCTCTTCATCATGTTGTGAAGCCTTCCGCCGAGGGCACCGTTGGCGACTCCCTTGAAGTCGCTCTCCATGAGCTTATTCACGAATTCGGTGTAGTCCACCTCGCCGGTGCAGGATGAGTCGTAGCGGGCAAAGAGCGACAGCTGCTGCATCTCAGTGAACTGGAACCCCATTAGCTCCATGGCCCTCTGAAATTCGTCGAAATCGATTCCTCCGCTGCCGTCCCTATCGAAGTACTTGAAGGTCTTCCTCAACTGGAAGGGGCCCGTCTTTGTCCTCTGCTGCAACTTGTCCCTCATCATCTGTTCCATCTGGCTAATCTTTTCTAGCCCCACGATCTCGGCCGCTTCCTTGTAGTCCAAGGCTAGCTGCGCAGGGGTTTTGTGGACTCCGGCGTTGTTGATTGCGACCTGTTCCATCATGTGGGCGCGGTCGGTGTCGAGCCTGGGGGGTAGTGGGGGGGGGGGGAGTTAAGGTGAGCATGGTTACGTGGTATACATGGTTGTATGTGAGAAGGAGCATGTTGTCGTGTCAACAATATATCTCTCCTTATTCCTCCGTCTTTCATCTCACGTAACGCGCGCCACACAACACGCCGCAAACCTACTCACTTGTAGACATCCTGGCTCAAACTCTTTTTGAAAGTAATCCTATCGTCACCCAACTGAACGCTGCTAAAATTGCTTAGCCCATGCTGATAAGTGATGGGCCTCCCGTCTTCGTGACTGGCAGCCTTGTAGTAATCCGAGATGGACGGGTGGTCTTTTGTCTTTCCTTCTACGTCCATCTCCTTAATCGAGAGGGCCTCCACGCCCTTCGTCGGTGACGGCATTCTTGCGGTAAGGGGAGGGAGAGGAAGGGAGAGGGGAGGTCTAGGGGCGGAGGAGGAGGAAGGTGTTTAGGGATTAGCAAGGAAAGCGTCGCGCTTGGGATAAAGATGTGAAGATTCCGCGGCGGAAATATTAGGTTCTTGCGCTAGTGTTGAAATTCTGTACAAATCAGACGTGAGGTTGTCAAATGGGGGTGCTATAGTTGACCCAGATACAGGCGAAAGCCATTTCGGTTGTGTGAGACTGGAAGCGCTCTGGAAGTGGAAGTGCATATTACGCAGATCTCGGATTGCTCTGTTTATAGGAACTTTATAGGCCAACTCACCAGACGCCGTAAGGATTAAAGATAACGGCGCCCACGTTGGTGGACGGAACTTATCAAAAGCCCAACACAGGCCCAAAGCAAACGACCTGTGGGGGGGGGTTTGTTGAGTTCGGCGTCAGGTCCCGCCCGCCACTTGGGAAGTTTCGCCTACCGAGCTGGCTTGTCTTTGTGTCCCGCCGCCAGCTGTTCTCTCCCTCGTCTCCTTCCCTGCTTCCCGTTCCCCTAATAGTTTCTCGGTCTCCCCCGATTAATATACCATGATCGAACCCCTCCGGTACCGATCCCTAAACGATGAGACGAAGTACCAGCAAATGAAGAAGTTTCCCCGCTGCCTATCGTGTCACCGCGAAGGCAAGGAGACCCCGTCGGTCTTCTTGTGCGTGGACTGCAAAATGAAATGCTACTGCTTGGAATGCGACGCCATTAACCATGACAATCCGAAGAAGGCAATGCACAAGCGCAAACGCATCACAATAGGCAAACCCTACAAGGTGCACGTCCTCGGGGACGGGGACGGGTTCACATTCCCAAAGACCCACGATTGGGTGACGCTGAATTACAAGCTGTACGTGAAGCAGAAAGAGGTGAGAGAAAAAACACATTTTGGGAGACGACGACGAGGAGTCTAAGTGCTCACTGACCCACATCGTTCGCAGATTGTGGACCTAGGGAGCGCGAGGTTCAGATTCTTTAGGAAGATGATCAAGTGCCTCTCGGGAAAGAGGCAGCACCCTTATGGCAACCTCGTTGATTCGACGTTCAATTATTTTAGAAAGCCCCTAATGTTTCAGGCGGGCTGTAGTGGGCCGTGCATTCACCTGCAGGTCAAAGGCTGCAAGGATGTTGCCGCGCTGGACAGCAATGGTATGTCTGATCCGTACGTAGCGGTCTGGTGGAAAGATACACTTATAGGGACAACTAGGGTGATACACAAGACTGTGCATCCCGAATGGGAGAACGAGACTTTCGTGATCCCGTTGGAAAAGGATTTCGTCAAAGTTCTCAACGGAAAGGATAAGTCCCTTTTCATCGCGAATAAGAACAAGGGGAAAGAGCACCACCACCACGACCCGACTTTGTGGAGGCCCGGGATGCCTCTGTCCCCGGAGGATTCCGCCAAGATCATCGAGGAGCTCAACGGGACGAACGAAATGGCCTTTCTCCCGAAGCTTCGTCTCGACGTGTTCGATTACGATAAATATAGCAAGAATGACTTCATGGGCCAGAAGACCTTCAGCGACAACGAGATGCTCCAGGTGCTGTTCGAGCACGAGGAGGACAAGCTCAGGGACTATCAGCTCGAGCCCAAGAAGGCCAGGGGAGTGCTTGGCATCAAGCTGGCGCGGGTGAAGGACGAAGCGAAGGGTACTTCAAGTTTACTCCTTCAGATCGCCGACAGCAAGAACCTGCCGAAGGCTGACCCTTGGTCTTTGTCTGATCCTTACTGCACGGTCAGCTGGAACGGCGAGTCGATTGGCAAGACCAAGGTGATCAAGAACACACTGGACCCCATTTGGAGGCACATGTACTTTGAGGTGAACCTGACGCCTGGAAAGGAGGAAGAGGAGATTGACGCCGGCGAGCTTCTGATAGAGGTCTGGGACTGGGACAGAATCGGGTCCGACGACCAGCTAGGAATTTTAACGTTCAAGGGGAAGGAGATGAGGGAGCTCATGAAGAAGTCCGACGACACGGCAGAGCTTGGCCTGGACGACGACGTTCTGCGGGTCATAGAGGAAGAGTGGAAGCGTCTGGAGGGCACTCCGAAGCAGTTCGAGTTCAAAGTCAACGTCCTGCACAGGATTGACTTGGAGGCCCAAGAGAGGAGGGAGCAATTGAAGGAGGAGGTGAGAGACTGAGAGGCGAAGAGGAGCGAAGAGGCGAAGAGGAGCGAAGAGGCGAAGAGGAGCGAAGAGACGAAGAGGAGCGAAGCGACGAGCTGCTTGTAACTAGTCTCCACACTATCACGGCTACGCCATTCTAACTCGTCGCAGCACGAGGCCGAAAAAATGAGACTCCTTCAGGAAAAGATCGACGCCGGTTTGGAAACCGCGGAGGAACGTAAGCTGAGAAAGACCATGGAGAAGAATAAGAGACGAAAGGAGAGGGCCACAGCCAGGGCAGCCAAAAGCGCCTTGAAGAAGGAGCTCCGACGCCGGGGGATGAAAAGCATGGCGGACAGGGCGAGCCGCGAGACGAGAGACACCAGGGAGACCAGGGACACGAGGGCCACCCAAGGGGACAGCTTGTCCGCCCTCCTTGCGTCCGCCAAGGCCGAGGTTGACGAAGAGATCGGAAAGGGTGTCGACTTCGAGAACTCGTTGGAGTACAAGCCGCCCGCTATTATTCAGGAAGACGAGGCCAGTCTAGGGGACGGCAGTTTGGACAGCAGAGGGCAGAGGAAAACCAGGGGCACGAGGGGCACTAGAGGCAGCAGGAGGTCGAGAGGGTCAAGAAGGAGCGCCAACGGCCAGATGAGGCGAGGGTCATTGATGAGCGAGCTCGACCCAGATGCGGTGAGAATAATAGTGGTGGGAGGAATTGGGGTTTTGGGCAACGTGAATTCTAACACGACAAACTAAATTTGCATGCCAACACCCAACGCAGCTCGCTAAACTGGCGGAGAATCCAGAACTGCTGCTGAAGCAGATCAAGGAGGGGGAACTGGAGCTCGACAAGAATGATATGGCCGAGGTTGACGAAGATGGCAGTGTCGATGGAGGCGATCGTGATAGCTTAGAAGGGTCCGTAGCAAGCTTGGAGGAGAGAGAGTCCCTCGCCGAGGAGGGCTACGAGAAGGGAGTCTGCACGGCGTACAATAACGTCCTCGGAATTCAGATAATTTTCGAAGACGACGACGGCTTCGAGATCGTCAGGAGGGAGGAATGGATAACCCTCGCCGACGCCCCCCTCAACGTCAAGATCGGTAAAAACGAGGAGCTCGAGGAGGTGTGGAAGAAGATTGAAATCCAAAAGGCCCCCTTGTGGAAGAAGCTCTTCGTTGGGAGCGCTAAGATTGCGGCGGAGATAGATCAACAGAAGAAGGTGGAGCTGGGGTGGATGGACAAGATGATGGGCAGGAAGAACCTGGGCCTGAAGAGCTACTACCCGCTGTACCTTCCAGACAGCGAGAGCGGCGCCAAGGACGTCAAAGGGCACATCGAAGTCAGAATGGTGTACCACACTAGGGGCGCAGTGCTGAGAGGCATCGACGAAGTCGTCTCGAACATGTGTCTGGGAGAACGGTGCCTGATCGACGTCAGGGCCGACTACGCGTTCGGGGAGGCCTACGGGGACTTCAACGTGCCTCCGCATTCTGATTTAACAGTGGAGGTCGATCTCGTCGGAGGTGAGGGTTGAGGGGTTTAAGGGAGCGAAGCGACCGAGAACCCACTTTAATATATATATTGTCTCTTTGCTCACACGAGAACCTTCTCGTCACAGTTCGAGGCCTGGGAGGCATCTACTTATTCATCTCGCGAATCACGAACTCCATCCTGCACAAGTTCTGGTTGGTCCTGCAGCTGGTCATCATCATCTGGGAGTTCCTCATTTGCCACTACGAGAAGCTGCTGTGCCCTCTGTGGTGCAAGGCCCCGTGGGTGAAGCAGAAGAGGTTCGACATTGAAGAAGACGAAGATGACGACTTCGACGAGGACGCCATGCTCGCCGACGAGAGCCTTCAAAAGCTCGAAGAGGGAAGCAGCGAGGTTAAGGAGGAGAAGGAGGAGAAGGCTAACGAGAGCTCGCTCGGCGCGAAATTGCTCTTCGCCAAGTTCTAGTTTGTAATACTAATTGTAGCGTTAAGAGAAAGATTGTTTGTAATGTTAAACTTCGCTATATTACTTCATTATTTTTCATGGCAGATTATTCAATCGAACGACGGCATCGGCGGGCCCTTGTCGACTGCCTCGTCTGGCCTCGGCCTCTTCTTCTTCTTCTTCTTCTTAGTCAGATTTTCCTCTCGCAATCCTGGCATGGAACACACCTTCTTGTGTTTATTACAAAATCCTTTCCGCCGCCCCTTCCTCTTACCGCATGCTTCTCCTGCCCAGTGGTTGTCATCGAACCAACCCATTACCAAAACTCACTGCGCAGCGCTTAACGTTCGTCACAGTTCAGGTCAGTTGTTGTCCTTGTTGAGAGGGGGGTTTTGGCTTTGAAATTTTGCTTGTGATGTGACTTTGAGGTCGCTGTTGGCGAGGTTGCGTTTATGCTGGCGGGAGTTGTGTCCTGTTGGTGCACTGTTACACTGTTATATTGTACATGTCGTGACTTTTCAACTGCTTGTGGTGACAGGGCAATGCCCATTACAAGCTCTCGGATTCCTGAAGAAGGGCTGCTGGGAGCATTCTTTTCCTCCTTGCTTTCATTCACGCTGGTTGTGCTCCTTTTTCTTTTCTCCCTGTACAATTTCTCCCCGAAGAAACGCAAAACTGCCTAGGAATCACCCGAAACCGCAGTAATTTCTGTGTTTTCTCAAGACTTTAAGGTGGAATTTAGCAACCCCCGCCAATTATCAAATTTGACACATTTTATCTGTAGCACCGGTGCTGACGGCTGATTTTAATTCAAATAGCGGAATTTGAGGGATAATTGTGTGGAGCTGCTTCAGTAACACCGCGATAATCGGACTATAATCCTATCAACTGTCCCCTCCAAATTCCTTCTGCTGCACCCGCCATCTCCCCACGCCCATCACCCCTCCATCATCAATGCTTCCTCAACCGTCCCTCCGCACCTTCCTCCTGATCCTGCTCTTAAATCTCCTTCCGTGCAACTCGTACGTCCAGCCCCAAGGTCCTAAACAACCTAAACCCTCCGCCCAACCAAAATCAAAAGTCCCCTACTATTACCCTTATTTTCCACCCCCCAAGACCTACCTGACCTACAACAATGAGAAGTCCCTCGCCGACGAATCTTCCTCTCCACTTAATCCAAGAGAAGTGAACGTGACGAAAAGAGACCTTTTGCTTGAATCGAATTTACCGCTCATACCGTACTTCACAAAGCATTACCCGGAGAGCATAAGGGAGGACATGTTGTCCACAGCGAGTTTAGGTGAGCGTTAGGGGTAATCAATGAAATGAGTTATTGCGTTGTTTTTGTTTTGTAGAATCTAATCGCTCCACTCTCCAACTCCAGCTCTCATAATAAGTTCTGAAAAGTACAATGGTTCCTCCCGTTTCGCGTCCTACGCTGGTCTCTGGGTGAAGGCGATGTGCAGGCGTGAAGCTCGCCGTTACAATTACGGTTGGGGCGGAATGCGCAAGGCCCACCGGGAGTGGGACGAAAGTTCCAAGCAGTATTATCAGGGCGCCAACGGAACGTTGCGGGAATCGGCTAGTGATAGAGACGTCAAGGTCATGAAAAGTCCACTGGACGTGGACGGAGACGCGGCAAGGCTCAATCTTCACACGTACGACGAGGGGTACGAGGTGCGGAACTTCATAGATTCGCTGTACACGAACTTGCCGGAGACACTGACGGAGTTCGAGAAGCTCGTCTTCTTGACGAGGTCCAACTGCGACTATGACGGATGCGACTTACTCGATTTGAGCGATGCGGAGGTGAGTTGAGTTGAGTTGTATGATGTAGTGGTGTATTTCATGTTGTGGTGAATTCTAACTCCTCTCTTTTTAAATACAGTTCCAACCTGATCTGCTATCGTTCCGTGAAGTCTGCCACCGTCTGCGTCTAGATTATGAAACCCAAGGCAACAGAGTCGCCAAGGGCTGGGCGGGAGCATGCAGAAAAATAAGAAATTCGGACTGGGCGGCACAGAACGAGGATTATATTAAAAACTATTAGCACTTTGGATATTAATGTCAGCCCCGCTTTCTTTCTTGAGTTGTTCACACAGTTCTTGCCTTTCTTTTATATTGCGGAGGGAGGTAAAAGCCCTATTCAGTGTGCCAATCATTTTGTCAGCGAGGGCCTGGTCCATGGCGCCCTGCTCAGGCATGAGATACGAGCAAAGCCTCGGTATCAGAGCAGAGGTGAAGAAAGGGATGGTGCTTATATCACCACCCTCGAGCTTCTCCACCTTGGCAATGACTTGGTCGAGGAATTGGTTCAAGCCGTCAGGTCCCGCGCCCTTGAGCACACCGAATTGTTTACAGCGGAGATAGGTGACTACCACCTCGTTGTCGTAATTAATGTAAATGTCGGAGGGGACTAGCTTGGAGCATTTGTAGAAGACATGGTAACCTAACTCTTGAAGCGAGTCCGGGACCTTCATCTCTCTTAAACTTGTGCAATTATAGAAGGCATCTTCACCTAATCCATGAACTTTCGTGTGAAGAAGATCAACCTCTTCTAGACTGGAGCAATAACCGAAGCAGTTCGCGCAGGCACGATCTCCGACCTTCGTAATATTCAGAAGGAAGACGACCTTCGTCACTTGCTTCATCCTTTCCTTCTTCGCAGTAGAATTAGCTTCATCATAACTTAAATCATTCCCTCCATGAACAATAATCTCGCCGAAAGGCTCATCTTCAACCTCAATCAACTTCTTCTCAACTACCTTGTGCCATTTTCTATCAAGCCAGCGCATCGTAACTAAAGTATCTACCATAACGAAACCAACGAACAGTCGCCTGAAGTCGTCGCCTCCAACAATTGGTTTTGTTGGTCGCAGAAGCAGAGGCTGAACCTTCAAATGCTTCTCCTCGTCATCGATGACTTCTAAATGTTTTAGATTTGGTGGTAGCATCAATTGCGTTCGAGAGATAATTAGAGATCATTTTTGACATTAACGTAATAATGAGAGAGAAAGTCGTCTATTTTCTTTCACAGGCAATTCACACAAAAACCAATTTCTTTTCCCTTTTGCAGAATATCCGACAGCTGTAGCATCCACCTGCGAGCATCGGAAAAATACTCCAACATTGCACTCGTTATTGGTCCCAAGTCACTCGATTAGGCGTTATAAATCATTATAAGGACCCCCAATCGCTTTTGCTCGACCAACTCGGAAGGACTCACAACTTAAACTTTGTGACTCACAATGCCCACTTGCGGTTCTCTCCTCGCCCTCCTCCTCCTCCTCGCCGTCATCACATTAGATGTCCAAACCTTGGCCCTTCGCCTCTCAGGAGACATAAAGCTTCTTAAGCCTTCATACCTCCTTCCTCCGTCTTCAAAGAATTATGAGAGCCTCTACGACACAATAGCCCCCCTCGATATCCTCCAACGTCCCTCACTTAAGCCTTCCACGACCTATACCTCCATCGCCTCCTCAGTAGTGAACCCAGATCTCCCAACCTGCCTCGTCCTCCTCCGTTCCTTCGGGTGACCTTTCTGTCAAGAGTTTCTTCTTGACATATCACAAACGAACCTCCCCACCTCCTCCAACCTTCTCGCAATCTCAATAGGGACCCCCCAATCCGCCTACAAAGTGGCAACGGCGCTGAACCTCCCACCCCACTACATCTACGCCGACGAGTCCAACACCCTCCACACAAAAATAAATCTCAACTCTTCCGTCCGCTCAACGTTTTTCTCCCCTTCCACCCCATTCTCAATCTTGAGCCGTCTCACGTCCTCTAAATCTTCCTTTTTAGACTCCAACCTCTCAAAAATTCTAAAGCAATGGATCTCAAAAGACCTCGTAATAATCCCTCCAAAGTTATCACAGAGTTTCAACCAAGGTGGAGCGTTCGTCTTCAAGCCTGACGGTGAGATCGTCCTCGCGCACGCGGATAAAGGCACGGGGGATCATGTTGATCTTGATGTTGTCATTGAAGTAGTTGAGGAATTGAATAAGTAAGTAAGTAGAAGAATGGAACGTCGTTGACGTTTCTTGAAGCGGAATGATGGCCTTTTTAGAAAGGGGGCCTGATAACACGTGAAAAGATATAAGAGCGATGCTTTTGTTTTTAATACCAAATGTCAAACAACGTTTTTTGTCAGAGAAGGAGAAACTTAATTACTTCTTCAGGATGATAGATAAGATTCAGGGTTGACCAACTTGTCGCATCCCCAGAACACATCGTCGCCTGTAAAACTGATCGGGTCGGTTCGGAGCGAGTCTGGAAAGAGAAGAGATGACAGTTCCCGACAGTTCCAAAATGTTGAGGAACCTATTTCTCTCAGCATTGTGTGACGGAGGTCGAGAGTCTCAAGGCTTACGCAGAAGTAAAACGCTCTGGATTGTATCGACCTCAACGAAGCAGGTAATGATACACTTTTTAAAGTCCGGCAATCACTGAAACAATCTTCGCAGATTATCTCGACGCCGGAGGGGACGGTTACTCTGACGAGGTTGATGAGGGCGAAGCAGGCGCCGACTCTGACTTTAGTCATATTCGAAAGGAAGACGACGTTCGTTACGAGAGAACGACGGGATCTTTGAGAACCAGAAACCTCTATGGACGTATCGTTACCTGCGTGGATTAACCAAATGCCTTCAGGGTCGTCGACGAAGGAAGGCAGCTTGTCTTGAACGATTTTTTGTAAGGACTTATTTAAATGACGCATCGACATCAAGGTATCGAGGGGGAGAAAATCGACGAAAAGACGAAAGAAATCTGACGTGCCTAGGAAGTTGTTAAAGTTGATAAAGGTCGGAGGCGCCACACTCAACGGGTCAACGGGAACATTGGTGGTGGTAGGCGAATCTAAGTGTGCGTTCATTGTAAGCGTGGGCACACAGGTTTTGTGAAAGAAAAATGCCACTTGAGAATAATTTGGGTATTTCACTGAAAAGCCTCAAAAGCACTGCACACATACGCGAAACTGACCACTTATCGAGCGTCATAGCGGGCGGTCGTCAAGTACGACGCATATTATATAAGGATCGTGTAGATTTTTATCTGAAAATCATCGAACAATCCTTAATTTATCCCCACTTTGTCTCGGCACCTGTAGTGGATCTAGGGCATGTCATTCTTACTAGGTGCTAGTACACTAGGTAGTAGTAGAAAGTCTACTGATAACATTGGTGTCTTGGGAACGTGTCCTATATGCTTCGATCCGTTGAAGAATGAGGTCGTGGCTACAGTATGTGGACATGTATTTTGTTGGAGGTGTTTGTATTCGTGGATAAATCCACAGCAGTGTGAGAGCAGTAGTAACCCTAGCAGTAGTAACCCTAGGGCAACATCGCAGTCTTCCCCTTCTTCCCCTTCTTCCCCTCAGCATCTTATAATGGAGCCTCTCCTCGAGGGTGAGAGGACGTCTGATTCCGAGAGGTCAGATCCCGGCCAGCTTCCCGTCCAGCAGAAGTTAAGTAAGTCAGACGTCTCGCCTTGGGACGGTTTCTTCACCTCAGTCTGTCCAGTCTGCAAGGCAAAGCTCTCAGGCATAAAATCCCTCGTCCCCTTGTACCTGAACAGCCCTTCCTCCTCCCCTCCTTCTTCCCTCCCTCCCTCCTCCACCCCTTCCTACTTGCACCTTCAGTCTTTACATTCTTCAACTCTCCGTCAACGTCATAACCACAACACACTCCTTCGAACCCGTTCACCTTCTTTAGACCTCAACTACGATCACCAGGAAGGGGGACAATCCGCGAGCGCCACGGGAGCTATGAGTTACTTTGATTATTTGAATTCGACGGGGAAAGATGGAGTTAGTAGGGTTTTGCTTTTTTTGGGGAGTCTTTTGGTACTCTGTTTGTTATTATTTTAATTGTAAGAAGATTGTAATTTTGTATGTTTGAAAAATACCATAGTGTTATACGCTTTTTATTAGTACGCCTTAGGCGAGCCGTTTTTTCGTACGTCTGAAACGGCTGATATCAAACCGTCAACGTCGACGGATATGGCTTGACAGCAGCCCAAGTATGAGGCGGATGTCATCACGTGAGATCGTGAAGTCATGCTGGCTTTTGTGGATGAGGGGAGCTAAGCGAGGACGTTAGAATTATGTAGCTGTAACCACGTAGAGACTTCCGAGAACGAGGAAAGCTTGACCGGCGTCCGGGTGCACGCCGTCGTCGTCCCTCACGTCGAGAGGGAGGATCAAGACGCTGAAAGAATGAACAAATACTCTCCTCTTTCCCTGCAAACCCTCACCTCTATCACTGCGCCTGAGAGCAGCGTCTCCTCTGAGTATATGCAAGTGAGCTCGTTGTGGTAGAGAATTTGATCGTGGATTCGGGGGGAGGTGTTGGCGAGGAAGAGATCCTGGCCGGCGAGGGCGTGGTTTAAGAACGTCTGCAGGGTGGCTGAGGGGGAAAGCGAGGTCGTTAAGGAGGGGTCGCGGAGGATGTTAGATACAGTGGCGGAGAGGACATCAATATGAAGTGAACAAACCCCTTCTCCTCAACTTCGTCGCCGCTCTCTCACGCTCACCTGTGATTATCTTGGGGCCGCCTGAAGCGCCTAGGACCATGCGGGGTTTGTTGTCGTACAGGACTATCGAAGGCGACATGGATGAGAGGGGGCGCTTGAAGGGCTCAGGGTAGTTAAGGGGCGAGGGGGCGAGCCCGAAATAGTTCGGCCTGCCCTCGCTCGCGAAGTCATCCATCTGATTGTTCAGCAGAATTCCAGTGGAGGGGGACAGAAATCCGGACCCGAACTCGGTGTTGACTGTAGTCGTCAGAGCTACACAATTAAGGTCGGAGTCTATTACTGAGAGGTGAGCAGTTCCGTGGTCCTCCAGGTAGTTCAATCCCGTCGTTTTACGTCGTTCTCCGCCTCCCTCCCCCCCCTCGCTCAGCTGGGCCCACTTCTCGCCGCCGTAATTGCCCGTGGGCTGGACCGAATCGTCACTGTGGAAATTCCTCCGCAGAGAGTCCACGTAATCTGACTCTATCATGTCGCGAACTACGTCGTTGGTCTCGTCGTAAAAGGCAGGATCTGCGAGGTTCATCCTCATCGCGAACGCATGTTTCATTGCCTCGCTAGTGCGGTGCTTGGACAAGGTGTCGAAATTCGCTCCGTAGGGTTCTTCGAAGCCTGCGATGTAACGAGCAGCCGCAATCATGGTAGCCCCGCCGCTGCTGGGAGGGGGGGCGCCCAAAATTGTGTAGCCTTTAACGGTCGCGTTGATGGGGTCGCGGATCGTGGGCGAGTACGCAGCCAAATCTGCCTGCGTTAGGATTCCTCCTGCCGAGATTATTTCCGAGGAGAGCGAGGCGGCCAGGGAGCCCTTGTATAGAGCGTCGGCGCCCTCCTAGGGAGCCGTGGAGCGAAGCGATGAGTTAGAATGAATATCAATGTGTCGACATAAACATTAAAATAAATATTCATACGTCGCTGCGCCTTACCTCCATGATCATCGTGAGGGTGTTGGCCAGCTGCGGGCGCTTCAAGATGTCTCCTTGACGGATGGGGGTGGGGGTGGAATTGGGGTCGGAGCTGGGACGAGACAGGACTTTTGTTAGGGCGTCGTTTTTGAGAATCTTGCTCCACTGCTTGCGGGTAATGTCCTCCAGAAAGCTGCTCACGACGAAACCGTCCCTTGCCAGGTCTCGTACTGGGGCGACACAGTCGGACCAGCTGAGTTTTCCTCCAAAGTTGTTGATTCCCTCGTGGATGGCCTGCAAGCCCTGTGGAGCGAATGTGGAGATGTGAACGTTGAATTGGGTTGGTGCGAATTAGATTTAATTACTATCGAGCGGTGACGATACTTCCATACGTGTGTCTCTCACCTTCAACTCGCCAGGGACAGCGATGGCCAAGGCACCGTCGACACTGGCTCGCTCAGACATGCCCGAGAACATGGTCGGAGACGAGGCAGAGGGAGCAAATTCGCGCCCGTCGACAAATGCTGTGCTCTGGGTTTCAGCTGAGTGAGTTAGGATGAAGGCCCCGCCGCCGATTCCAGACGAGGCCATAGATACCACCCCGAGGCAGAGCGTTGTGGTCACCGCAGCATCTATGGCGTTTCTAAAATGGAATGGATGAAGAGATTAATATTTCGTTAGCTGAGATAATATATAATGTGTTGTTATGCGGGAGGGGTGGGAGGGGGGGAGGGGCTGGGAATGGGCTGTTTTTCACTACTCACTACTCACCCAGAATGATCCCTCATGATCGCCGTCCCCATCTCAGAGCACAGCGCGTTGTCGCTGGCGACGACGCCGTTTCTTCTGTCAGGTGGGAGGTACGACTGGGACTTTAGGCTTTCAACTGTTGCGGGGGTGGGGGTAGAGGGGGGGGAGGAGGTGGAGGGGGAGGATGCCAAGGCAGAAACAAGGAAGATTATTGTTCCCAGCATCACAACAGCCAGGGTAACAAAGGCGTTCAGTGCCAATTTTCGTCGGCGAGATAGGGCGAGAGAGCTCTCGGGAGAACTGAAACGGTGATAGGACGAGGAGGACGGACAGCAGCTGGAGCAGAGGGAGGCATGGGAGTCGAGGGCAGCTCGCTGCAATGAAGGAAGCGAAGAGCAGCGAGTAGGATGAGGCGAGCGTGACGATTGATATATATGAGTTAGAATTGGGCAGAGTGGGGCGGTGGATAAGGAACGGATCGAATCCGTTCCCAGCTCGTCGCTTCAATCATCGCAGCGCAGCTCCTCACCTGCTCTGTGGCAGAATTTATCATATCATCGAAGGCGCCCATGGCGCCGTCGTCGTCGGAGTCGGAGTCATCTGAGTCCAATATCACGTGAGAGCTTTGGAGCGACATCTCAAACGCTGACGGCTCGTGCTGGGACATGTTCGGGCAAGTGGGAAGGTGATTCGATAGATGAAAATTGGGTTATTGGTAGTTCGGGAGCGCACTTAAAGTATTTGGAGAAAAAGATACGGCAAAAATATGGTATTGACAGCAAAGACGAAGCGTTCACAGCGGTGGAAAACGGCTGAAATTTGCGAACTCTTTGCGAATGTGTTTCCCAGAGATAATATCATCTCAAGACTAAGGTATTTTCGTGGTCAATTTTGTTGATATTATTCACTTTGAGACCTCTCATCTAACTTTTACTGTGGTAGATTTTTCAAGAAAATCCCATTTTTGCCGATTTTCACAATAAATTTTCACGATTAAAAGTGTTATAGGCTTAATAAGTTCTATATTTGCAAAACTGAGTGTATTTAATTAGCTATGAGAACACATCTGGTCCAAATTGGATCCTTTTTTGTTCATTTTTTGATACCAAATTCAAATCCCTTTTTTGTACTTTAAATGGTATATTTTCCCTCTTAGAGGTATCAAAGTGAATAATATGACCAAAACTAACCAAGAAAATGTTTTAAACAGCCTAAAACTGAAATCGCTCGAAAATCACGTTACAGCGTAGCTTCGCGAATTTCATTAATGGTACACGCTAATTACATTACCAACAAGCAATTATATCAAATATAGATCTAACGAAGGCTTATTGATTGAAAACCAGAACATCCAAATTTTTACTGATCTGTTGTTGAGCCTGAACTTTCCCCCACACCTGTATCATCCCCAACACACGATGTCTGAAAGGTCGCCAACGACTGAAGAAAGGTTCCTCGCCATATCTGCAAAGTTTGAGGCGCATGAAAGCGCCATGGACATGTTGACAAGGTCTTTGGAGCAGGCCATGACGAAGATCGAGGATCATGGTCAGACTATCAACTCGCAAGGGCAGACCATCGGGGAGCAGGGGGAGAAGATCGGGCTGCTGGAGGCGGAAGTGAGAGGCATTAAAGAGACGAATTCCTCAATAATTGTGGCGAGACCGTCTGAGGCTGTTGTTAAGACAGGGAAGTTGGTGAGGAGGTGGAGGATAGTGTTTGTTGTGGGGGCGCTGGTGCCGCATGGATTTGTTTTGGCTTCGCTTATAAACGGGGATATGAGGATCCTATCTGCGTCTACGAAGTTTGAGTGGTCAGGTATAGTTTGCTCAATGGCGGCTGCCCTTGGAAATCCAAGGAACTTCAGGAGCAGGAAAGAGAAGCTGTTTATTGGACTCTGTTCCTTGTCACAGATTGCTTATCTCGCCATTCTAGGATATGCCTTAGGGTCGATGTATCTTTTCATCGCGGCGTGTGTTTGGGCGTTGATATTACCACCAAGCTACCTTGGCGCAGTTAAACTCTTTTCGAATCTTTCTGATCGCAAGCTCGGAGCGGCAGTCACAGCGCTATTCAAATCCCTTCCTGGCGTCCTCATTCCGATGCTCTACATCAGTGCCGAGTCACTCCGCTGCATCATGAACTCTAGTCCTAATGCCAAAATTGACGAGCGTGGATTTATTGAGCGCTGTGGAAATCCTTCTCAGCCCACCTTTTGGGTGTCAGTTTTCTTGGGTACAAGTTGGTGTTTGACCTACCTCATCCCTCCCCTACTGCCCAGCCATAGAACTCTGACTTGGAGCGACGTGATGATCCTCAACATGGGCAGGATCGAATTGCTACAGTTCACACTCTTTTCTACTTTCTCAATCGAGGCGCTGGTCTTGTACGCTCTCTCAGATGAGGACGGCACAGAACTGAGCGATTTCCTACAAGGGTTAATAACCGTCATGTTTTGGAACTTTACCATCCTCATCCTCATTGTCATCTACGAGTACGTCCTAAAACCCGCCCTCTTCCGACCTACAACCCGCTCCCACGCCGCCTCCTCCGTAACAAGCCAAGACGCCTTTCACTTACCGCACGCCAATAGCAACACCATAAACGCCCTCTAAATAACGCATAGGATGAAAGTGGTTCTCAAACAGTAGGGAAGCTGCACCCAGGCATAAAGTAAAGTTAAACAACGGCCATAAATTTCCTAACCCGAACGTAGTTTTTTTTCTTCTTTTCATATGATTAACCCCCCCCCTCCTTTTTCTGTGCGCATTTTGGTTCTTTTCCCCTAACCTAATCTCCTACAATTCCGTTTTCTCGAACATGGCACTGAGCCTCTCCCTCATAGGCTGCGTGTCTTCCTTCCCAACCTTGGCGTGCACGTCTGCGACGTCGTGGTGACCCGCGAGGATCTCAACGTGCGAACCCTCTCCTGCGACCTTGTGCTCGATGTGCTCGAGGGGAGCTTCGGAGACTTTCTTCTCCTCCTGGAAGGATCCCTGGATGGCGTCCTCGGGGAGTTCACCTAGGAACCGGTCTTGGACGGCCTTCACGACCTTGACGACTGTGCTCTGGGTGATGAAGTCGAAGTTGTTGGCGGCCTTCGCCTTTAAGTCAATCGCTCCGACCATTCCAGGCTCGGGTTTCATGCGCTTGGCCTGAACGAGCGTAGGGAGAGAAGAGTATTGGGTAAGATACTGCAGCGGATTTACATAGATTTTGCCTCTCCGTGCCTCACCTCCTCCTTGGCGTTGATAGCGGCGGTGACGAGTCCCACGACCTTGAGTGTGGGGCAGGGGGACTTGGCGACGTGGGGCTCGGGCCACTCGGCCCCCGTTACTTGCGTCGCGTACTTGAACAAGTTGAAAGTGGTCTCGATGTCCTTGACTTTGTCCGACTGTTCGTTCTCGAAGATTGAGTCCCAGCCTGCGGGCGAAACGCGAAAAACGATTGGGGTTAGATACCGCACCAACGCCAGCTTGGTCGGTTTTTCGCTTCTCACCTCCTCCAGATCCTCCGGCTCCGATGATCTGTCCTCCCTTCTCGAGAGCCTCCGCTCCGCGTCCCTCCCTCGGCCCTCCGTTCCACGACCAGTACACTCCCGACTTGGAGCACCTCGGGTCGTGAATGGTCTGGAAGAGTCTCTGCCCCGCCTCCTCCTCCCCCACGAACCCCCCCGTCACGAACTTCATGAACACGGGAAAGTACTTCCTGAACCAAGGCCTCTTCTCCCTGAAGAGAGGGCTCTCGGCGATGCAGCCGGGGTAGATGGAGGAGAAGGAGATGCCAGTCTGCTTGTGGTAACGATCGTGGAGCATGTTCGCAGTCATCATCAGCACGAGTTTGCTGAAAGAAAAGGGTGAACAACAATTTTACGTCGTTAGAAAAATAAAAATAAACACACACACACACACACTGAGTAAGCCCTAAAAAAATATGTACGAAAGCGGAAGCGACGGCAGGTTTTTGGAGGGGAACTATACTCTCACCTGTCTTTGTAAGCCTTCGCTCCGATGAAATTATAACCGTCGAGCATACTAACAGGATTCTGAAAGCCAGCCTTCAACCCGTCCAACTGCGTCGACGAGTAGCGCGGGGGAGGGGGGGGGGTTGGGAGGTAATTTTTTTCCGTCAGAATAAAGAATCATGCATTTTAAATGAGTTCTGTCTTATATTCTCATGTAATGTTGTCATTCTCACCTGCTTCAAATCCGCCACCGGATAAACCCCCCCCCCCCCAACAGTATTATCATTCCCCGTAACACTCCCAACAGTAACAACCCTCGCATCCTCACTCTCACTCATATCCGGCAGTAGCTTCGATATGAGTAGAAAATGACTCAGAAAATTAGTCTGCATAGTCTGCTCGTGGCCGTCTTCAGACCATTTAGCATGGTCGAGAGATGGCTGGTATATACCAGCGTTACAGATTAAACGATCAACGTGTTTACCGCCTTTGAACTTATCCAAGTTTTCGCAGAATGAATGGACGGATTTAAAGGAGTTCAACTCGAGATGCATAGGAGTGAAGAGGGAAGGGTCGTAAGAATCGAGCTCCATTATGGCTTCCATTTTATCCATGTCGCGGACGGCGCCGATTACGTGGTACTGTTGTTTTTATTGAGGGTGTGTGTGTGGGGTGTGTGTGTGTGTGTGTGTGTGGAACGTTATTAGATAAGCGATGTGTCCCTTATAACGTCCCCTCCCCCCTTATCTCGCATTCGTGTTAGAGTTCGCTTAGAGTTCTTAATCTCACCTCTCCCGTAAGCAGTAAAGCCCTCGCACATTTCCTCCCCATTCCTGAGCTCGTACCCGTGATGACGACGAGTTTCTTATCCCCGAACCTCTTCTTTACTTCCATATCGGTGGCGATGTCTTTGGGAGTAATCATTGTGGGGAGTTTCCAGTTTGACATGAACTCGTAGGAATTTGATTGAGTTAAGAGAGTAAGGAGGAAGGTTAAGAGGAGGATTGTACGGGACAATTTAGTGGGGAACGACATGGTAGAAGTAGAAATTGGGGTATTGAATGAAAGTCCGACCCGATCTCACTTTCGTTTTATTAAAGTGTTCAAAAAAGTTACTAAACGTTACGATAATACACTTTAATTAAGTTCAGAGGTAGGATATTACTGTTGAAGATCGAATATTGCTATAATATTGTCAATTCGTCGATTTGTTGGCGATTTAAGAGACAATAAACGTTTGATGATCTCACTTCACTCGCAGAAAAGCTGGCTGCAAAAGCTGAAGTTGACATTTTTTTCATTTTTAGCTTCTTATTAAATTATAATCACTTATTCAGATTACTATAACACTAACCGACCGTGCTCCAACCTTCAATCGTTCAATAAAGCTTAAGAAAAAGAATTATAATCGACAAACATCAGGCCCACTTCGGACTTCACTTTGGCACCCTTTCATCTTCACTGCTGTCGTCGCATACAACCGACCGCTACCACTACTAGTAGTATCATGAACTTCTTCTCATCTGTCACTCTCATCATATTCCTAACGTCAACGTTAGGTCTAGTCCTTCAATCATCCTCCTTTACTTTCCAACCTCTAAGTCCCCCTCTCACTTCCTCTCTCACTTCCTCAAACCCTTCCCTCCTTCGCCCTCCCACCGCTCTCTTCATCCTCGGCGGTAAACCCAAACCCAAACTAAAAGAGGCAAAATGGGAAGACGTCGACCGCACCCTCCTAAAAGAAAAAGCAGGCACCACCCAAGTAGGTACCATCCCCGTTACGTTCACGCAAGGTTCTGAAACCCGTTCAACAATGTAAGAAAAAACCTCCTCCTCCCCCCCTCTCCTCCCCAATCTAACCCCCCCCCCCGTTCAATTCGTCAGGGCTTTACCCGGCGAAAAGATCTCAGAAGTCGCTTCCAAAGCCGACCAATTCATAAAGTACAAATGCAAAAAAGGTGAATGCGGAACCTGCGAAGTTAAAGTAGACGGCCAATGGGTGCGTTCCTGCGTAACTAAAATACCTGCAACCGCTGAATCATATGAAGTAGACGTTAGGCCTAGTATGGTACCTAAGTCGAAGGCAGCATCTGGTTTTTTTAGCGCTGCTTCGTTTGTGGATGGTTTTCAGAACAATGTTTTGGGGATGGTTGGTTTAGTTACTGAAGGTGCTAAGGAGGATGATAATTTCGAGCATAGGATGACGGAGGAGGAGAGGATTAAGGAGATTGTTAGGAGGAAGAAGGAGGAGAGGGAGATGAAGGAGAGGAGGCCTTAGGGAGGGGTGTTGGGGGGGGGGAGGGGGTTAGGATTGGGGGGGGGGTTAGGGGAGGGGGGAGGCAATGCATTATTTAAGTTTACGTAGGAATTTACGTAGGAATTCGTTCGAAGATTGAAAAAGTGAAGCCTTTCATTTGTTATTACACATTTCGCGAATTGCCTTCGAGCGAGAGAGTGGGACCCACTCACTCGAATCTGTAGCTTGAAACGTTTTTATCATGAGTGATCATTCCTTTGTGTTTGTTGTTTGATGCTGCTTGCGCGATTTGACTTGTAGCCGCACCCATCTTGATCACAGCGGTGCCATCGAACGTTCATATCATGATCGAGCTGTTTGTGTAGTCTGAGGTGGCTTGCTTGCTTTGCCTTGTAGTCACATCGGACTTGATCGCAGTGGTGCCATCGAACGTCAATATCATGAACAAACTGTTTGCGTAGTCTGAGGTGGCTTGCTGCCTTTGCCTTGTAGCCGCACCCATCTTGATCGCAATGGTGCCATCGAACGTCAATATCATGAACATCTACTTTGTGTTTTTTGAGGTGGCCTGCTGCCTTTGCCTTGTAGCCGCACCCATCTTGATCGCAATGGTGCCATCGAACGTCAATATCATGAACAAAACGTTTGTGTATTTTAAGGTGGCCTGCTTCCTTCGCCTTGTATTCGCACCCATCTTGATCACAGTGGTGCCATCGTACGTCAATATCATGAACATACTGTTTGTGTTGTTTGAGGTGGTCTGCTTTCTTGGCTTTGTAGTCGCAGCTGTCTTGATCGCAGCGGTGCCATCGAACGTCAATATCATGAACATTTGCTTTGTGTCCTTTGAGGACACCTGCTCGCTTTGTCCTGAAGTCGCAGCTGTCTTGATCGCAAGAAAACCAGACCACATCAATCCCATGCTTCGCGGCCTTGTGATACTTCATGGTACTCGTTTTACCAGTCTTATATTGGCACCCGTCTATCCCGCACGTGCTAATAATGTTGCCCCATTTATCCCTCCCCAAACCTCCAGCAGCACCTCCGCCTGCAAAAATAAGTGAACCATAATCCGAATCGTCCTCTGTAATATCTATTGCAATACTCAAGTCATCTCCACAACTCGTTAAAGGAGTTGCGTTCTCGTCACTTGCTTCGAACAACATATGTCGATTTCCCACCCCATTGCTCTCCCCTCTGACCATCTCGCTTCCACCTTCTGACTCTGACTTTACAAAAAAGTGTTGCACCGATTAAAAAACCCACCATTAAGATCGCGCTGATAAGACCATTTCCGATTACCCTTTTGAAAACCAAGTCGGACGCTTGCTGACCGAACAACAAAAACACAAGAGTCTCCTTGGTATTTATCACAAAGGGTTCCGTCGTCGCGAGCCCGATCCTGAGGGTCTGGTTTTTTACGTCCTCGGCAGCTGTATTGTGTTAGCTCTTGGATCCTACCTAACTCCAAGCTCCTCGCAGAAGTGTTCTCACCTGCGCCCTTCATAACTTCCTCTACAATCGCCATCTCAAAGTCAGCCATGACAGATTTTCTCCTTTTCCTTGCCATTGCAGCGTTGGGTTTCGCCGGGTCCGGTGATGCTCAGGTACTACCCTCTCAACCATGCTCGGAAGGACTCGTTTTCTTAATAGGGGAAGGCGAAGAGCCTGGAGGCAGGGAAGCGGGGCGGCAAAAACTAATGCAATTGATAGTAGAGCCCCTTTAGACTTTGATAGCTGGTGGTGGTCAGAAATTATTATTAGGTTGAGTTAGTAAATTTTTGTGAAGTGAGTAAAAATAACATCCCAGCACCCCTCCAAAAATAAAAATGTGAAGATTTTCTCCTCTGATTATTCCTATTACGATACATATTCCCCCGCTTAAGACCTAAGAGCTATTGTTAAGTAAGTAACACACTTAGTCCCCGAATTATTCTCCGCTGAACCCATTACATTGGAGGGTGTGTAGTAGTGTAGTTCCAGTCGACAGGGCTGCAGTTGAGCCTTTTCTAACCCCCAAAACCCCAAAATCGAACTTCCACGACAGGAAATGACAAGAGACAGCAAAAGGATCTGCCCAGAGGGGTTTGAACCTCCGAGGAGATCGGCCGCCGACCTCGAAATCGCATGCTCCCCCTTTGTTGACAAGCCCAACAACGAAGATGTATTTTGGCTTCAAGCTCCAGATGGAGGGTCGCGCAACGTTATCGTGTGGAGCCCCGAGGAAGGGAAGTTACTGAAGGGGTGAGAATTCGACTTGTGCCTTAAAGTAGCTTTGAAAGCATATAAATTAACATAACACTTCGCTTCGCTCCTTGTTGCTTGTCGGCAGCGTCGTTGTTTTGCTTCACGGCTATGGTGGCAACGCGACCAGGTGGCAGCACGTCGGGGAGCGTTACAACGCGAAAGGGTTCAAGGTTTACGCCATGGATCAGGTGAGTAGGCGGGAACGCATCGATTCATACCGTTTTATTATTATAGCGGCTAACACACTGCGCAATATCGCAGTACGGTCACGGCGAGAACCCGAGCAACAAGAAGTCCGCCGGGATGGTGGGCGCTTCAATCGACAGAATGGCAGCCGACGCGGTAACCCTCTGTCGTTTAGTTGAAGAGCTACACCCCGACACCCCATGGTTCTTACACGGCCGAAGCATGGGAGGATTAATAGCCCTGATTGCGACCCTCGACATCCAAGACTCCCCCAACTTCAAAGGTAGCATATTCTGCGCCCCAGCCGTGCGAATAAACGGAAAGGGGCTAGTCCCCCCTCCTTGCGCCGACTGGCCACCCTTCCGTTTTCTCACCAACCTGGTTTCAGGAGGTGAGGCATTACGAGGAACAAGCAGATCGACGACGTTGATGAGACACGATGCTCATACGTTTCAACGTTTGTCTTCGCTAAATTATTCTATTACTCTTCGCTCAGCCTCCTCGTTGATTAACCACTCAACGTCATACCGTTCAACGTAATTGTCTTATCGCTGTCCGGTATTCTAACTCCTGTTCCCGCCCCGTCTCAGTCTCGTGCGGGTACTGGCCGAACCCTGCGGCGGTCACCAAAGAACTCTCAGTCTCAAAACCCGTGCAGGAAAAATGCAAGAAAGATCCTCGCATGTTCGGGGACATGATCAGAGCAGGTGAGAGCGTGTGTGTGTGTGTGCGTGTGTGTGTTTTTTAGTGAATTTAAAAGGAGACAATTGTGAAAGACGGCTAACCCTAATGTTAAGGCTTCGCTGCTGAGTTTTTCCGTGCCCAAGACGTTTTAATCCCTGTTCTATGCACTCTTAATTCCCCCTTCTGGCTCGGTCACGGTAAATCCGACACGATCGTCCCCGTCCGATCGTCTACTTTGGTGTGGGAGAAGGTCGGTACGCTTGAAGGAGAACGAGTTTTCAAAAAATACGAAGGACTCAGGCATGAAATTATGAACGAACCGATATGGGAACAAGTCGTCGAGGATATCATCAGTTGGTGTGAGGGGAGGATCGCATCATAAAGGAAAACCAGTTGGAAGGTGTGTTGTGTTTTGTCATCTTATCAAATATTATTGTTTTGTTGTTGTTGCTGTTGCTGTTGCTGTTGCTGTTGCTGTTGCTGTTGCTGTTGCTGTTGCTGTAACTGTTGCTGCTGTTGAACCTGCACGGCGTTCAAAGCGTTGTACCTCATATTTGTACCCACCCTCTTCTCCCCGCGCAGCGGTATTGCGTTCTTCTTAGCCCTCTGTGAACGAGCCTTTATATCGGAGTAGAACTTCTGATATTTCTTTAAAGCTACGTCTTTCTTTGAGGAGGATTCTGTCAAGGATTGGAGTTTTTTCTCGAGCTCGGAGATCCTTTCGTCGCGAGAACGGAGGGAGGTTGATGTTAAGGAGGGGGCGATTGAGGAGGCGGGGTTCGAAGCGCCGGGGTACTGAGTGCGGAAAACTTCGAGGGCGGTTTTCATGTTCTCAAAACGGGCTGCCAACGACAAAGGGGGGTTAGTTAAATTTACTTTTCCTAAATACTGTTTTTCCACCTTTCCCCCTCTCACCTTCGTACTCTTTCTTGAAGTTCTTGACGAATTCCTTCGCCTCATCAGCCTCAACCTTCTGCCTCCTCAACGCTTCATTCTCCTTCATAAGCTTCTCGTTCTCCTCCGTAAGCGTCTTAAGCGTCCCCAAAAGCTTAGCGACGCTCCTCCCGTTCCCTCCTCCCTGACTCTGCACAGGGCTCCCACCCCTCTGCTTCCTCACATCAACCTGCTGCCTAATACTCTCCCTACTTTCAAAATTTCTAAACATAAAATCATCAGAAGGTACGACACAAAAACTACCGTCAAGCGCAGCCGCAGCGGCGAAGCTACTCGCCAACGCAGAGTTACCTCCCCCAAAGTTATCACGATTATGGGAAGAGTAATCTGACCTGTAATACGTTCCTATTTCTTTAGATATTTTAGCTAGTTCTGATTCTAAACTCATCATATCCTCAACCTCCTTCCTTCCATTATTACCGTTAACAATCACCTTCTCCCCCTTCTTCGACATTTCCATGAACATACTAGCAGTCATTGAATTTATTCCTGTGACGTGGACGGGTCTGAGACGTTTTCGGACGTAAGCGCGGAGTTTGGTTGAGGAGTTGAGGGAATCGGAGGAGTAATTGTATAAAGGGACGGAGGAAGGTGAGGAAGAGGGAGGGGGGAACGTAGAAGGAGGGACGGAGGAGGGAGGGTTTTCAGATGATGACGCGATTGAAGCGGCGAACTTTTGGACGTCGGAATCTTGAACTAAGGATGAGAGACCTTGTTTGTTGCTGAAACATGTTTCGACTAGACAATCAACGGCTGTTGTATTCGGTGGGAAAGAGCGAGAAGGATCAGAAACATTGAAGTGAAGGAAGGGGGTTTATATCGTATAGAAAAGGGGAGTGTTGAAGGGTTGACGTTCCGTCGATATGACGCAGCTGTTCATCTGTTTAGTTACCGCGGTCTCTCATCTTTTCTCTCTCACCTCTAATAACAGTAACATCCAACTTAAGATACCCTCCAACCTTACTCGCCTGCCTAAAAAGTTCATAACCGTTATTATAATGAAAGAAAGCAGCTTCAGGTTTTAAATTCCTATGAGCCTGAGCGTGAGGAGATAATAGAAGGGAGTGTTAAACGAACGTTTAATGAAGAAAGGGAGTGAGGATTTTAACGATAAGGAATAAGTAGAACAAAAACCATGATAAGACAATATAAAATACAAACAGACTCTTCAACCTAGTCGCGTTCGCGAAAAGAGACATACTCTCACCTCGCTCGCTTGAGACATTGAATGGTGCCCTTGGTGGAGGAGGGATGTGAAGGTGTTTGAAGGGTTCGGTGGAGGTTGTGAGGATGTGAGGGAGGAGGTGGAGGAGGAGGGGGAGGAGGCGTAAGCGTCGGTTGTTAGGGCGTGGGAGAGGAGGTTGGAGAGGAGGGAGACGGGGGGGGAGGAGGGGGTAAGGAGGGAGGGGAGGGGGGGGGGGGGTACGGAGGTGTAGGAGGAGGTGGGGGAGGAGGAGGAGGGAGAGATTGGAACGCCAGGAGGCAGGATTACAGTTGGGTCGTTGTGCAGCAACTGCTGTTGTTGCGTGTTGTTGTAGGTGTAATCAATGTTATTTGATACATCATTGATTGACGAATCATTGATTGCTTCATCATCATCGTCATCGTAGCCTGTTATAATGACCATATCGTCCGCATTGTTGTAGGCATTGTTGTCCATGTTTATGAGAGAGAGTAGTAGAGGCGGCGGAGTACAGCAAGCTCTGAGAGGAGTACTCTGAGAGTCGTAAGCGGATGTAAGCGAATGTACTTTCAGCCAGTAAACTTTAAGCATTCGAGGCTCCTCGTGCTCCTCGTGCTCACCTGTACGTTCTGCCTGGTCTCAAAATGTGTTGGAAGAAGTCTCGGTACTTTGCTCCTGAATTAAATAAGCACCCTGCTTGTAGACTTGCAGTGTCGTGTTCGTTCTTATTCCTGAGCCGCCGCTCTTACACCGTTTTGTGCTGAAGCACGGGATCAACGAAGAGCCTTACTTTACCCAGAGAGGTTTGCTCTGCGGGATTGGGAACTTATTTTGTGTAGGCTCTTAAATGCTCTTAAATGCCTTTAAATACGACGCTACGCTTTTATAATATAATTGTCTGATATAATATTATAATTCAAGTGAAGGGAGAGCGATTAGCTATTATATTTTGTAACGTGTGATTTTTAATTGATCTGTAATGGGAATTGGATGACTTTCTAAAAAGTCTGGAACCGAACATCCTTTTCTGAACCCTTACTCTGCACATTATATCTGCACATTATATCGGCACATTATATCGGCACATTATATCGGACGAGCATTTCACCTTTTATCGAACGATCTAAACTCATTACTTCAACACGTATAACACCATTGGGTTAAGGTTCCCTTCTCTATATCTTCAGACACTTGTTAGATAAACTTTCTCTTCCCTCCATCGTCCCCACAATAATATTACCTCAATAATTATTAATGTTAAGTCTCCTAAAACCATCCCGCTACAATCGACCTCTCCGTCCTAAACCACGAGGTCCCGCTCGATCCCACGCACGATCCCACGCACGATCCCACTATTCAAACAATAGATATAGATCTGAAGGCGCCTTTTCAGGTGGCACAGTGTATAGAGAGGAGATTGAAGGAGGTAGTAATATTAAGGTGAGAACAAATATAAAGCAAGAGAACGAAGCACTGAGGGAAGTACACTGAGGGAAGTACACTGAGGGAGAGCACACTACCTGAAATGATGCCCTTTTTTAACAACGCACGCCCAACAAAACGCCAACATTGGAATTAATATTTATATTCCCAAACAGGCTATGACAAAGACTGGCCTATACTTCTGCATAATAATCTTCGTAATAATAACGAAACTATCCTCGAAGTCACCCCCTCCTCTCCCCCCCCTCCCTCAATCATCTTCTTTCTCGTTGAATTGGGGTTGGGACGTAATCACGTACGACCATCGTCCTTTTATATACAAGAATGATTTCAAGAAATACACTGATATTATCGTTAAAGAAGAAGGAGGGGACGAAGCGAAAATGAAGGTGAGGATATAACGTTATGAGGCGGGGGGGTGAAGAAGGAGGAGGGTGGCTAAGAAAGGGATGGACGAGGAGGGTTGACGAGACAGGGTTAAGCAAGGAGGTGGGGCGAAAGGGATGGACGAACAGGGCTTGTACGAGGAGGTGGGGCGTCGGGATGGTACCACTTTCACCCTGTTATCTTAGCTGGAGCGGGGGGGGTTCCCGTGACGAGACCGCGTAATGGTCTTGGACGAGCAGGGCCTGAACGAGGAGGTGGGGCTAGGGATGGCGATAAACTTCACCCTGTTATCTTAGGTGTTGGGGGGTTCCTGTTCCTCCCCGCTCTGGTTAGGTCGAGCGAAGCGAGACCATGGTAACTAAACAGATGGACAGGTTATATAATATAATAATACCGCTCGAATATAATAATACCGCGAGCACCATGGTAACTAAACAGATGAACAGCTGCTTCCCCCCTTCTCTCACACTCTGTTCGAATGAACTCCTTAAAACAACCCTTCCTCAGATAACGCGCAAACGTACTTCCTCTCAAAAGAAAAAGAAAAAGAAGACAATGCAACGTTCCCTTAAAACCGAGAACACTCAACTCGTATCTTCCTACGTGACGTTAAAAAAAACGTTCCTCGATTTAACAAACGATAAAGACTGGAATAAAGTCGCCGGTAATAAAGACATAAAAGTCTCAATGTATTCCGGCCCTAAATTTCCTTCCTCCGGTTCAAGTATTATATTAGTATCCGTCCGAATCCCGACGAAACTAACCCACGTCGCGTACAATTTCGATCCTAAATTTTGGTCCGAAACTCAGAAATTTCAGGACCCTTTCTTCGACACCTGGGACGTTATACATGAAATTGGTCCGGTGGTTACGAGCGGTAATAAATCCCCTCTAAAAATATTAACCGAAGGTAAAAGTCCCGTCGTGGACGTTATTATCGGTCGTCGTCTTACGAAAAGGTTGTTGACGTTCGGTCGTCGTGAAATGATATTCGCTACTTTCAAAGAGGAAGGTGAAGGGTATACGAATGTCGGGGTTAGGAGTATTAACCATTTAGAGTATCATCCTGGTGGAAAGTATACTAGAGCGTTTCAGGATATGGTTGTGGAGATGAAGGAGGGGGGAGGAGGGGAGTATACGGATGTGAAGTGCGTTATGAGGGTGGATTTGGGGGGGATGATACCGAGGGGAATTTTTAGGAAGATGGTTGGACAGACGGGGGTTATGGCTTTTAAAGGTGAGAAATTATGAGAGGAGTGAGAAGACGATGAGAATGAGAAGGAAGCGTGTTAAGGGAGAGGGCGAGTTAACGTTGATAATACTTCTGTTGAGGAATGGAGCTGCTTGACAAGTCCACCACTATTTCTAATACTGACAACACAACCTTCCGTGCGACTCGCTTCGCTCGTCCCATGCACAGCGGTTATGAAGAAGGCGATGGAGAGGGAAGCGAGGGAGGGGAAGTTGAAGAAGAAGAAGGTTGAATTATAGATACTTTTTATTTGAGAAACTCTTTGGGGTTTTTTCAAGCTTCACCTCCCTCCTCCTTTGTGTCGTTTTGTTCCTCCTCCGTTTTCTGTCCCAGCAGCTGCTCGAGCATTTCTTCGATTCTGTCCGACTTCGCATTTGAGAGTTTGATTTGATTTGAGAGCTCCGTCATAGCTTCGTCCCGCTTCGCCTCGGCCAGACGTTGCTCGGCGTCGCTCTCGACGAGCTTGGTTTTCAAGTCGCTGGTCTCCGAGCCTAACTTCGTCTTCACATCGGTAGAGAGCATCTTTTCGATTCTGTCTGACTTCTCATTTAGCTCCTTCACGGCCTTGTCACGCTTGGCTTCTGCATCATCTCTTTTCGTCTGAGCCTCGTCCCTCTTCGCCTCGGCCAGACGTCGCTCGGCGTCGCTCTCGACGAGCTTGGTTTTCAAGCCGCTGATCTCCGAGCCCAGCTTCGCCTCCACGTCGGTCATCGTCTTACGGAGCGCTCGCATCTTGCCCTGCCATGCATCGCTGCTTCCGTTGTCTTCGTCGCTCTGGGTGGGAACGAGGACTTGGAGCCAGATCGGGAACCATTCTTCGTAAACGCCCCGTTAGTGTTTTAACGCCCTGTTACTAGAGACTCGTATTTACTGTATGTATCGCACGAACTAGTGCTGTCCGGGGCCTCTAGACGCGTCAATCGACGTGTTTCAGACGGTTTTCTCTAAAAGTGAACACGACGGTGCTTTTGGCATGTTTAAATGGGCTCAGGCGCGCGTATTTGTGCTGTCCTGATGACGCGGGGTTTTTGAAACACACTGTTAGGGTTAGGGTTAGGGTTAGGGTTAGGGTTAGGGTTAGGGTTAGGGTTAGGGTTAGGGTTAGGGTT
>BRXY01000438.1:0-51826 GCA_030267945.1 Triparma strigata | reverse complement strand
AGGAGCTGAAGATCAAGGACTACACAGTCAGTCAGACGACGTTGGAGCAGGTGTTCATTCACTTTGCGCAGCACCAGCACTAAGAAGGGGAATAGGTGTGGGGGTGGGGGGGGGTTGGTGGGGGGTTGAAGGAAAGAGAAGAGGGGGGGCGGGGGTTGGGACGAAACATTTATAAGAAAAAATCATGAAGGGGACAGTAAAGTAAGGGGATAGTAATAAAGAGAATTTGAAACAAAGAAAGAGATAACCTATTGGTTTGCCTATTGGTTCGCATATTGGTTCGCCTATTGGTTCTTCAATAAATAAATCGTTGGCCTTTAAGGTGAATCTTCCTCTGTTCCCAGAGAAAGTGCAATCCTGACCACATCATCATTTATTTGTCTTTTTCAACCTTACTTTGTGTGCCGTCTTGTGTGCCGTGTTGTGTTTCGTGGTGCAATCGTTTCGGTTTGTGCATTTTGTTGTCTAAAAATAGTCGTAGTTGTCAGTCAGGACTCTCTCTTTTAGTGTTAGGTTTAACGACGAGTTCAGGGAACGCAGGGAACGAGTCTGAAGGAGCTGTTAGGGTTAGAGAGGCGCATTAGTATTCGCAGGAGAGGCGCATTAGTATAATATTTGTATTCGCACTATTACAGTGTAATATGAAGCTATATTTAACAGTATGCTGTACAACAACACTAGCAGTGCTAGCAGTGCTAGCAACAACAATAGGGACAATAAATGCCTTAAATCTTCCATTTGCAGGTAAGCCCGGCAGTATGCGACCACTGTATGCCACCACTGTATGCGACCACTGTATGCGACACGGTATGCCCTCACTCTACTAACCACTCTACTAACCCACGACCGACCGACACGTCAGGCAAAACAACTCTGAAGACCCTTAAGACTGGAGAGACGGCCGTAACAACAGCCTCCAACATAGCCAACCTCATCAACAAGTACACCGACGTCGACCCCAAACCCGCAATCAAACGCAACGTGAACCTCCTCAGCAAGGACATGGCCGCCCTCGACGACGAAATAGCCCAAGAGCCCCAGCTGAGCACCCTCGAGCTGTCCATCCTCTCCGCTACCGTCCTGACGGCCGGCGTGTCGCCGTTGATATTTCCCCTCAAGGTCGTGGAAGTTCTCGCGCCAGCCTGCGCTGCCCTGTCCGCAAGCATAGGCGTCAGCGCGGAGTACATAGGCAGGGTCGCCGTGGCGGACGGGAAGGAGATCGCGGCCGTCACCATGCAGGCGGCGGCGGAGGCCGAGAGCCTGCTCAGCCAGAGCGAGAGGGTGAAGGCTGTTCTGCCGCTGTGCGTAGGGATTGGGGCTACGGCGGCTAGCTTCGCGATATTGGCGCCGATATTCGTCGAGGATGTTATCGTTAATAATTTGCAGAGCTTGACGTTGATTTATTTGTTCAGTCCGTTGATTGCGATTCTTAGTGCGAGTATCGCAGGGTTGAGGTGAGCGTTTTGGGAGGAACGTTTTTCTCTGCCAAAAACGTCACCAGCCAGGATATAAATTCTAACCCTCTTTCGCAACGCGACCCGCTCACCCGCTCACCCACTCGCTGCTATTTCTGCACCACAACAGCACTGCCGACAGTCGTTCCCTCGCCCTCCGTGCCGTGAACCTCGGAAACCGTCGCTTCGCAACAAAAAAACAAGTCGGAAACTCCTGGCTCTCCCAAACCGAGCAGATCGAACAGTCCTCCCGCCGCCTGAACGGCAAATGGCAGACGTTCCTATTCTCTACCCTCCCTGGTCCCATAATCGGCAGCCTAATCCCCGGCAGCCTCGCCACCCGCGGCGTAATAATCGCCGCCATCGCCGCAGCCCAATCCGCCTTCTACCTAAGCCAGGCAGAGTACACCCTCAGCCGCGCCACCGACGCCGTGGCCCTCAAAGCCCGCTCAGCTGCCGTCTCGGATACTTACGCTAATCAGGGGGCTAGGAGTGGAGCTATATTACCGTTCACGAGCGCGCTGGGGGGACTTTGCGCCGCCGCTACGGCTGCCGTCGTTGAGATAATACCTCAGGTCGGGCCGGGGTTGCCGCATTTGGTTCAGGCTGGTGTGGTGGTTACTTTTCCGTTTTTGAGCTCGCTTTTCGCGGCGGCGGCGAGCGTTAGTAAAGCGAGGTGTGAGGTTGACGCTTTAGCGGCTGGGCAGGCCGCGGGACAATTGAGTTTAGAGTACACTGATGAGGAGTATGGGGGGGAGGTACTTCAGCCGTTTAGAGGCGTGAGGGAGCTCATTAATTTAACTACGAGCAGCCTGGGAAGGAAGGGGAAGGAGAAGTACAAACGGTTCAAGAAAAAATTGCGCCGAAAGAGGAAGGATTGACTAGAGCTTTTTTGAACGTAAATGTGCCTTCTTATCTGCTCTCCTTTTTTTTTTCACGTCCCAATATTTACGCACTACAGTGTTCACTGTAAAACAACAACTCCACACAGCCTTCACGCAACTTTCTTCGCGTTGGGGTGGCAGTGTCCCATCCCTCCCTCCGTTAGTCCCTTAGTCATCCTATTAACAGTCTTTTTGGGCACGGAGTGCCAAACCTCAGTCTCAGTAGAAGACCCCGACTGGCGAGTCTCCGAACCTGACGCGCGAGCCGCCTCCTTCTTCTCGCGGTTCTTGGAGCGCCGAACTTCGCCTTTGTTAGGGCTGAAGAGGTTGTGAAATTCTTTCGCGGAGGGCGTCACGACTAGGCGAAGCGGAGATTTGTCGAAGCCGAATTTAGGAGAGGCCTCTTGTTGAGCGGGCGGGGAGTTTTCATTGGCTGCGACGAGCGGGGGGGGCGGATCGTGGTTCGTTTCTAATGTGTAAGAGCTACGTACGAGCGGAATATCGCATTTCTAACTCGCCTCTCCGCTCCTCGCAGAGCCTCTGAACAGCTTACTCCCTCACCTCCGGAGAAATTGAAGGTCCTGCTCGAGCTCTTCGGGGACTTGTGGCGACCCTTTGGGGACCTCATTGGCGATCGAGGCGGCTCGAAAGCCTTGGCGTCGTCGGAGAAATCAAACGCCCTGGTGTTGTTGGGCGATTTGGCAATTCCTGCGCATGTAATTTTGACATTGACGTGCACGTGTATGGGTTAACAACATTTTCTGTCTTGCTTTTATACTTGTTAACAGTATGTAGGGCTAACATTGGGAAGTCTTACCTTTAGGGCTAAGAACTCGAGGGCTCCACTGAGATGGGTTCAAGGGTCGCTTTTTATTGACTTCGACACTCAGAGCGTGAGTTGGTGGCCGGCCTGATGGGGCGAGGGGCTTTTGCTTTTTTACGTTGCTCACGATGGGCGTGATATCCTCCTCGGTGCTGGAGAGGGCGGCCGAGGGGGGGCTTTCCAACGCCATCTCGAGTTTAGGGGGAGGAGCCTTGGGGAAGAGCGAAGATTTCAGCTTGGAGGGCTTTGGGGCGAGCAATTCCTGCCCGGCTGTCATGCGGCGCTCGCCCTTGAGCTTGATGGGACGAGTTCGCTACAATAAAGATGAATGTATGATGTGTGGTCAAACGTTTGTTATCAGTTTGTTGGGTGTTAAAGATTGACTATGAACGACGATGTTGTGAAAATATTCTTGCGGAGTCGCAAATCTCACCTTGAGACGCAAACTTGAGGGCGCAGTGTTGGGCGACCTGATTATTGCCGGAGGAGTGTTGCTACCATCACCCTTCGGACTGACGTCGCGCAGCTCCTTTAGGGTAGCCAGCTTCCTCTGGTGGACGGGATCGAAAGCGAGCTGCGTGGAGTAGCCAGATCGGGTGCGCCGGTGAGAGTTGGGAGGGAGGTCCGAGATATCGTCCTCATCCCCTGCGTTGTTGTTGGAGATTGAGTCGATGCAGAAAGAACCGGGAGGAGCGGTCCACGTGTTCGAAAACACCAGATTATTAGGGAGCGGAGTTGAAGGAGGGGAGGGAACAGAGGTTGAAGCAGTGCATCCCATAGCTGTTGTGTGCTGAGTGTTGGTGGGAACGGGCGTGTGCGTTAGATGAGCCAAGGATGGTGGTGTTTGTGTGTTTGTGTCACTTGCGTTGGAGCCAACGAAGTATTAGTTATAGGAAAGCGCGAAAACCATCTACTCACGACGCCTCTCACTGCACAAACACCACACGCGGTCGACGTAGTGGAGAGGCAGCCAAAGTTTGTGAATAGAGCCGGTGTTTTCTCCAATCCCTTTTGATTTAAGGGAGACAATGTCGCGTTGTACGGTACCGCTGAAGATCTGGACGCATGCATAAGCGCACTGCTAGCAGTCACTCATAAGTGCATTTGTCTACCTTCGTCGCAGTTGTACCTTTGGCTGAGTTCTTGAATTGACTTTTTTGGGCTGATTTTCAGTTCATTTTCCAAATTTTTCCAAATTCCGTTTCAGAACATGGGCGGACAAATAAGCAACGCCAACAGCAGCGGCAACATGAACTCGAAGAAGGACAAGAGCAAGGCAAGCAAGGTAAAATCAATATGCCGGTGACGTCGATGTACTGTATTAACAAGCTGAAATTTATTTCAGATTTTTCGTGAACCGTTCTGTTGAATAAAATATTGGCCAAATCTAGCTTTATCGTGAAGCGCGTAGTGCGAACTTTCCTATTTGGGTCCTAGATTGTACATCGTTGGCCGCACATTAATAATTGGAAGAGTTTGACGGCGAGAACTTTCTCATTTGGGGATGAAATGCCTAGTTGCGAAAACAGTTATATCCGCTGAGCCACGAGGTTCCATAAAAGTCCCTAATCGCGGTGTTGCGACGCATTGATGTACAATTTGCCATTCAAGCACGTGCGTTTGACCTCTCAATAAATTTCGCGCCGTCGACAGCCGACTCCATTTTCACCTCCTCACTAACCCCGCCTCTACCACACCTCAAACGAACGACACACGCCATCACATCGATGCAGAAAACCAAAAAATACGAAAACGCCGTGAAGAAGACCCAAAAGTCCGCGGGTTCTCCCACCGCTCCCTCCCCCCTCTCCCACAATATCGACGTGGACGTTACCGGCCGGGCCGGTGCTTCCCCTCCGAACATCAGCGAAAAAATTAAGTCCCCTCCTCGCCCGAAGTCCACTCCTCCCGTGGCGTCCAAGCCGTGCGTTGCCATGTCGTTCTTGGTGAACCCTCTGACACTGGACTCTGATATCAAGCTAATCCAAACCGCCGCGAGTTACAGCACGAGCAGTTGGGTTAGTTTGACGGACAGTTTTGAGTTTAAGAGTTACAGCGAGGATGAGGTGAGAAGCTTTTAGGGTCATTCGGCTACTCACCGTTACTACCCCGCTGCTTTTATAGTAGCAAGGTATACATTGTATACCTTGCTACTATAGTTAGGTGTAATGTCCTTGCTACTATAGTTAGGTGTAATGTCCTTGCTACTATACTTTATTCTGACTCGTTGCCCCGCTCCGCTCCTTGGCTCGTCACAGGTCATGTATCCTCTTAGCAAGCACTTCGATTCAATCGGAATTGCGAAGCAAGACTACGGCCAGTGCAAATACTTCAACCACACGCCTTCTCCCCGCCCCACGAGCCACCAGACCAACTGTGATATCTTCCGCAACCTCAAGCCTTCGCTCGCCCAAAAACAGCAGAACGCGCAGCTGAAAAAAATCAAGACGGCCAAGGAAGTCGCAGAAGGCACGAGGGAAGGGAAGGGAGACTTCTCCCTCAAGATTAAGGGCTTCGCAAAGAGCCTTCCGAAGACGATCGAGGGCGGCAGGATCGTGTCAGAGGTCGGGTGGCGCGATAACCTTCGCCGTCGAAAGGAGGCCGAGCGCAACTCGGTGTCCCACCAATCCAGCCAGCGGAACAAGGCCAAGACGGCGCACACGATTACCTCCAACCGCGACACGCCCTCGCGTAATTCCTTCAACACGAACTTGACCGAAGCCTCTCAGACGGAGGGGGAGGGGACCAACAACCTCAAGGTCGTGCTGAACATGCTGGCGTGTTTGGAGAACAAGGGGAACGCTGGGATCAGTTGTGATGCGTCCGAGGGCTCGGACGAAGGAGATCGAGGCGGATTCAGGCTTGAGGGATGTGGTATCAGGGGGGGCCAGAGGATTCATTCTGGAAGCTAGTTCAGTGGGTAGTAAGAATCACTCTTGTTAGGGTGTTATAAGGGTTTAAGAAAACGCGATGTTTTGTGATTAAAAATGATATTTCTCCTCTTCTTTCGTTTGTGTGATTCCTGTTAAACTGCTTAAATCGCTTCCGCCACTCCCCACACTCTCTTCGCCCATGCCTGGGTCCTTGCTTTCCGCCCTTAGTCTCGCCATAGTCGCTACGCTCAGCCCACTCTCCTTCTTGAAGAAGTCGTCATCTCTCGAGTCTTTGTTAGTAGGCAGCATTATTTTAGCGGGAACGGCCGTCGGCGACGACCCAATTGCAGAGCCTTGATTTTTGAGTTGATTGATGTGCTGGAGTTTTCGGGCCGCGAGGTTTCCGTAGAAGACCTTTGGAGGAGGCGGGGCAGTTGCGGCCGTGGCCATGCTCGTGTTGACGCTAGTGCTGATACTCGTGTCTTCCACGGCTCTGATCTCTTCGATTGTGGGTTGGGTTGTAGAGGGCGCCTTCAGGTCGTTGTCTTCGTCATCGTTGCTGCTGTCGAGTAGCGAGCTGAGTCCGCTTGATACGCTATCGTCGTCATTATCGCTGCCGTCGTCATTGTCTAGCTCATCTGACACGGAATCGACGTTGGCATCGTTGCTACCGTACGAATTTTCAGGGCTCACATCCTTGTAGTCAAGGATGACAGAAACCTTTTCCTTCTCGCCCTCCGACGTTAGGGGTTGAGTCTGCAATTTTCTCGCCACCCGTTCCGTCCTCTCCAACATCTCCATCCTCTCAGCCCTCTCCAATCTGTCCAACTCTCTCTTTTCATACTTCTCAATTTTCTTGGTCGCCTTTTCGTTATCCGCAGTCAGCTCTTTCACCCTCTCCCTCATACTCAACAGCTCTCTGACAAGAAGTTTCTTGTGCTCGCTGAGCTCTCTCTTCTTCTTCAAGGTTTGCTCGAGCCTGCAACACGACAAATTAGAATTGTGGATCGGCGATAATTATATAATGACCAAAGTCCGTCTTACCTCCTCGCCGTCATCTCCCCTTCAACCTTCATGGCTGTGATTGTGGCCTCCTTCTCCTCCGCCAACCGAGCGTCCTCCAAGACGATTTTGTCCAACGCCGTTACCTGGTCGTTAAGATGATGGATTTTTGATCGGCACTCTTCGATGATTGTTTCGAATTCGAATTTTTGGGAGGTCAATTTGTGAGTGTGACTGGCGGAGCTTTCCTCTTGTTTCTTGGTCATCTCGAAGACGTCGGCCTTCACTTTCCTGTTCTCGACCATTAAATTTTTGACTCCCTTGCTCAGAATCTCGACGAGCCCGGTGTTTGACTTTTCCCTGACGGCGTCCCTCAGTAGCTTCTGCGATGGGACACTGGAATCGGACACGGTCTCTTTCACGAGGCTCAGGAGGCGTTCCTTCAACAACCTCCCCTCGCTGACATTCGAAGACCTAAGCTTGTACGCCTCCTCCTCGGCCAGTCTCTGCCTGTGCTCCGCGTCGTCTATCAGCTCATTGCACGAATTCAACTGATGAGAAAAGCTGGACTGCAACTCCCGGAAGGCCTCGCGCTCCTCCACCAGAGCCGAGTGACGGTTCTGAAGAAACGCGTCTGACCACGCGTCGCAGTCTTCAGTCGTCTCAGATCGAAAGAAAAACCTCCTCAAACCCGAATTCCTGGTCTCGCCTCGGAGCTCGAACACACTGCCATCCAATGTGGATGATAAATCACGCTCGATGGCAGAGTAGCACTCGAGGTCGATTATGCCAGCAGGCTCTGTGGAGGTCGGCGTGTCGAAGTAGTACAAGAAAGTGTGAGGAACTATGCAGCAGTAGCGGCGGGACCACTTGTCGGACTCGTTTTTCTTCTCCAGCCAGCCGTGCTTGGAGGAGAGCATCTGTGTGACGGCAGCCTTCTTCGATGGAGAAGACTTCACGGTAAAAGTTGTGTTTGTTGACGAAGTGAAGGGGTTGGAAGTGGGAATTGAAGGGATGTTGGGCATAGAGGGTATCGCGGGCATTGAAGGCGTGTACGGCGAAAGCGTCGAGTGCAGGGATGAAGCAACATCAGACTGAAACGGTAGGAGAAAGCGATTGTTAGTGTTTGTGAGAATGCTAATATAAATGCCTTGTTAGTATGTGTCACAACAACGTACCACCTTGTCGGTGACGGTATTGACGGCGGCATCCATGCCACGGTTTGATCGTTAAAGTCTAACGAAAATTTTCGATTTTGAACAAAATAACTTTTTTTGTTGACTCAAAGAAAAAATTGATGTTTTGACCCTAACCCCAACTACTACAGGCAAGTTCCCCAGGCAAGTTCCCCTAATCCCCCCATCCCCACCACCCATCCCATCCCACCCCACCTCACCCATCCCCACTCCACTCCACCACACCCAACCCAACCCAACCAACCTTCCCCTATTCCACCACTGCTGCAGCAATCATCGCATTAGTCTCCGACTTCATCTTCTTGAACATCATCTCAATGTGCTCGTGCAGCGGCTGCAAACTCGGGCTGCACTTTGACCCGTGGATCTGGACGCCCACCTCCAGGACTTCGAGCTGCTCCCTCAAGCAGGAAAGCAGCCTGGAAGGAGCGGTGGCCTTCAAGGGCGAGGAGCGGACGTCGGTGTAGATTTCGGCGTTCTCAGTTTTGTACTTGCCATTGATGAAGGTCTCGTAGTTGCCGATTCCTCCGTTCACAGCAGCGTCGACGACACCGTTCAAAGCCATGGTGTAGCTGTTGTCTGCGCCGCCGTCCGGAAGGTTCCTCATCGCCGAGAACTTCTCCTTGAGCTCGATGTTCTTTTTCTCAATCTCTGTGACGGCGTTCTCCAGCGGGTTGACGATTTCGATGTCCACCCTCTCGACCCGCGACCTCCTCTGAGTGCTCGGGAGCCTCTCCTTGGCGCTCAAAATTTTCTTCTCTATCCACAGGTCGAGGAACTCGTTCGCCGACTTCTGGGCCCTCTTCCTGAAGGGCCGCGAGTACCAGTACTGAGTGACCTCGTTGTTGTCGTTGAAGTCGCGAGCGTATCGGGGGACGCGGGCGACCGTCCAGCCTCCGGGAGCGCCGGCGTTGGGAGAGGGAACGGGCGTCACCTTCGATATCTGGATGTACTGCTTGCCCTCAGTGTTGTCCGTGTGAGTCTTGTCCGCGTCCACCTTGACCCCGAGCATCTCCGCGTTGGGGAACTTCTTCTTTATCCTGGTGGTGAAGTCTCCTATACTCTCCAGAACGTCTCCGCGGTAGATGAAGTCCGTGTTCTTGAACTCGGGCGTGAAGTTACCGTAGAAGCCGACGCGGAAGGTAGAGGGGTAAAAGCGGTCGGTCTTGCGGATCTTCGTGTAGTACTCGGACATCCTGTTTAGCTCGGAGGACACCTTCTCGAAGTCGAACAACCCGTTGGCGTAAAAATTCCTCAAGTCCTCGCAGAGCCGCAGGCTTCCCTCCCAGTACTGCGCCTTGTCAAAGTGTCCCATCGCCAACCTGTACAGCTCCTGCTTCCTATCAAGCTGCGACTGCGGCTTGAAGATGACCTCTCCGTCGTTGTTCTCGAACTCCTCCAGTTGCTCGTCGTTCCACTCGATGAGGTCTGCGTGAAGCAACAGGGCCTTGCCGGCCTCGATGTACAGGCCTAGCCCCAACATCTCGGAGGCCATCGAGTGGGCGTACTTTCCGTAGCTGTCCAGGCGGTGCATCTTCTTCAGGTACTCCATGAGCTGCGAGTAAGCGAAGGACCTCTCCTGTTCGTGGGTCGCGTTCTTGGGGAACTGGGCCAGGGCGAGGAGCAGCTCGAACAGCTTCTTGATCTCGGCAAGGAATCGGGTCCCGTCCTCGCAGTTCAAGACGCCGTCCGCCTTGAAGCGGACGGCGAGTTCCTCGGTGAAGAGGCTGAAGAGGGGGTTCGCCTCCTTGCCCTCCTTGATGTGCTGGGCCATTTCGACGGTGACGATGGCTCCGACGGAGCTGATGGTGTAGTTGCGAACCTTCTTGAAGTCCTTGGTGAGGACGTACTCGCCCTTCAGAAGGTCGAAGAAGAAGTCCTTACACATGGCAGAGATTTCCTCACACTTGCTTCCGACCTGCGCTAAGAGCTTCTGCACCAAGTCGTCCGCCAACAAATTCCTGCAGTCGTCCGAAAGCGTTTCCCAGTTCTGCCTCAGCAGCGTCTCCACGCACAGCCTCAAGTCGACGTTGTAGGCGTTGCTTACGAGCAGTTCGTCGCGGGTAGTGTTCTCGCTCGACTCCATCTCGAGCATATCGTCGACGATGAGATCCATGCCGACGTCGTACATGATCTCCCAAAGGCTGTCGTCCCCGGGCTCGCTAATATCGGTCTTTGCCTCGCTAACGTAGTCTTCCTCCATCATGTAGCTGTTGGTCCACTCCAGGAGCTTCACCGTAACCTCAGACTGGAAAACGTGGAAGACGAGCCAGACGTGGGGATACAGACTGCGACGAGCGAAGCGACGAGTTAAACATATGTAGCGATGTTAATGGTAAAATTAACGCGTTCCCAGTTTATCGCTTCGCTCCTAAAAGTGTCTCTCACCTCTCCTTGTTCTGCATGAGCGACCGGAGGCACCTGAGCACGGATAAGAGCTTCGCCTTCTTGAACTTTTCGTCGTCAAGAGACAGGTAGAGCGAGTACTGGTTGTCGTCCATCAAGTAAAGAAGGGTGAGAATGGCCGTCGCGCCGTCACTCAGAGTCGGATTGAAGTGGTCAGAGGCCTCGTTCCTGAGCTTGTCGGCTTTGTTCTTCGCAATCATTCTGTTGACAAAACTTATGAGGCACGGTAGGAGCTCGACGATGCTATTTACGGAGGCCTTGTCGTCTTCCTCTTGGACCACCTCAAGCATTTTCAGCACGATTTTGATGCAGGTGTACTGATCGGGGAGCCTCGCTGCCATCTCGCGCTCGCTCTTGGTCTCGATGTCCTCGTCCGCGAGGAACTCATTGAGGGTCTTGAGGATGGCCGCCAGCACCTCTCCCCGAGCCTTGTTGTCCTTGAAGACGGCTCCTTCGCAGATGTGCTGTATCAGAGCGAGCTTGTCCTTGTTGAAACTACCCGCCTGGTTGGACAGAGGGACCACATCAAGGAAACCGGCGGCAATGACGGAAACCTCAGAGGGAGAGAAAATTTGGAGCAGGTGGTCAATGACGGAGGGGAAGTGGTTGAGGGTCTTGCCTCTGACCACCTTGACCCTCGGCGGCTTCTCCAGCTGCATTAGTCTGTTTACCCTCGTCATCAGATCCAAGAGCGCCCCCTTGAACTCATTGACGGATTTGTCCGCGGTGGGGTCCTGACTTCTAGACACGTTGATGATCCAGATGATGTAGTTGAAGCTAGACATAAAGTTGAGGAAGACCGTGATCTCCTCATTGTTCTGCGTGACGGCACCTTCGTCCTCTATCCACTTCATATAGTAGTCCACGCACTGGAGGAGCACCTTGTGCATCTTAGAGTTCTGGAAGTAATCTCTGATGTAAGTCTCCAGGATAGAGGCGTAACTCTTGAAGTGACGCTTGGAGAAGTGTTCGAGGACGTACGCGAAGAGGTGGAAAACGGGGAGCATTCCCTTCATGTTCCCCCTCTTCTCGACGAAGATGGCACAAAGTGCGTCCATGATCTCGCGGAGGAACTTGAAGATTTCGTCGTGAGTGAGCGAGTTGACACCCCCAGTTTTGCCGAGGCAGCTCTGCAATACCAGCGAAAGGTCGTTGGGCTCGAGACTGCGACGAGGAGTGAAGAGACGAGTTAGAATTATGAATATGAATGAAGTGCGAAGCGGCTATGAAAATTCATGGCTCACCTCTTCCAGTTGATCAAATCGTGCAGGACGCCATTCTGGGTCTTCTTGGTACTGCACATTGTGGTCTTGACACGGAGCACTTCGTCCTGTTTGGACAGGCCAGTCCTAAAGTTCCTCACGGTCAGCTTGGCATTGGGTTGGAGGTACTTGGGAATGATCATGCTTCCCTTGGTCATGCTGTCAAGCATTTTGTACGAGAACAAGGTGTGGTCCCCGTCCTTCAGGGCGGCTCCATTCTTCCGGTCGGCGAGCTCCAAGAAGGAAAAGCCGAAGGGCGCTCGGGGCTTGCTTCCGCTGCAGTGGTAAAATGTGAAGAGCAAGTGGCAGCGTTCGAACTTCTCCCCATCAGGAATTATGAGCTTGACAGTCTCGTGGAAGGGAGGGCTATTCGTGTGGTAGTATACAGTGGAGCGATAAGTCTCCGAGGGCATCCCCTGAGGCCCGTTTCCTCGCAGTAGGCACTCGACCGGCTGGCCAGAGTCCATCATGCAAGTAATCTTGACCTCGATGTTCTTGGCAGATTTTTTCGAGTCCTGCGAGAATTCGCCTCCCGCGAGCGTGACATACAGGTCATTGCGGCTGCCGCCGTCGTCAATGACGCCGGCCATCGCCCTGCGAAGGGTGTTCTCGATTCCCTGGAGCTTGGCGTCCTTCTCCTTGGCGGCCTCAATGTCACCCTCGTAAAGGGAAATGCCGAGGGCAATGCCGTTGGTCTTGGGCACGACTTCGAACTGCGACGAGCGAAGCGACGAGTTAGAATGAAGTAGTAGTGATAGCGATGTTGGCCTCAAAGTACACCTCACAGCTTCTCACCTCCTCCTTTCGGTTCTCAGCAATGGCCTCATGGATGGAACTGAAGTTATTCTCGTACGCGTTCTTAGGCTGATAGATCGGTATGTTCTCCGGAGTGAGCTCCTCCCCTATCAAGAGCTTGTGGACCGCGAGCTCCGTAAGATTCAAGCAGGACGTTCCGAAGTGCCTCTTGTAAATTTGCCTGTCGTCGCTGATCGGCGCGGCGGCGTTTCCCATGGCCATCATGCCGCTGCTGCTGCTGGCCTTGTCCTCGCTCGTAAGCTTTCCAATCCTGTAGATTCTGCAGACAAGAACTAGTCCCTGCTCAAAGTCAGACTTGGTGAGGTCAACGAACAAAGTGTACAGCTTCTCCATCAGACTAATATCGTCCGGCATTCCAGCTGCAGTCAAAGCAACCATGAACTCGTCGCTGACGAATTCCTTCTTGTTCTTGTTCCAAAGGGTGAAGAGCAACTGGCAACCTTCGCCGGCGCTGAAAATGGCGGCCTTCATGTGAACGAATATATGCAACCTTCCCTCCATCTGCTCCCTCTTGTGCAGGCCCTTTTCGACCTCTCTTTCGTACTGGTCTTGGGCGGACTCGGGAAGCTTTGAGCTGTCCAGCATGCGTTCCCGCATGCTAACGTGGAGCGAGTGGAGCTGAGGAACAGAGCAGTTCGAGACCGACGCATTCTCGCCGTCTGCGATGCGATGGGTTGAGGAAGCGAAAGGCGAGTTAGAATAGATAATACACGTCAGCGAATAGAAACCACGAGTCGGCAGACTTCTCACCTGCAGTTCTAGGAACGGAGAAACTCTCATTCTGCTGCTTCGCGGCCTCAATCAGCTTAACGATGTTATTCTTCACGTCCATATACCCATTGATGTCGCTTTTGTTCCCGAGGAAGTCCTCGTACGCTCCTCTCATCTGCCTCCTCCACTCGAGAAGAGTGCTGGTGGTGTTCTTGAGGGTGTTGTACTCTTTGTAGTTGCAGTCCACCAAGGCCTGGGCGGCGGCGACGCGCCACTTCTTCACGAACACGTCGACGTCGGCGCTGAGGGTCTTCTGGGCGTCGACCTCAACCTCGTCGCTCTGCTTGTTCTTCTTCATTAGGACCATGGGAGGGGGGGGCCTCTTGTAGGAGGATATGGTCTGACGCTTTTGAGCAGTTTTCTTAGCGGGGGAGCGGCTGCGCGGGTGGTGAGTGGGAGTTGACGACGATTGGTGACAGAGGGTCGGTTGTCGTTCTGATTTTGCTGAGCGCGCCGGAACGTCTCATTCATGTGCTCACCTGGTAGATGCGGAGGGCAAGGGAGCCACGCTCTCGCTCTCCTCCTCGATGGCCATTTCGCTCAGGCTGTTCGCTACCTCGGCCTCCTTCTTCTTGCTCGGGATGGGGGGAGGCTGCACGACTGGCTTGCTCTCGTGCGCCACCTCGACCTGCACGTAGGACTCGGGGAAGAGACCTCGCTGCCCGGAGGCGGAGGAAGTGCCCCACATCCAACCGTCGCCGGCGGATTCTACTTCTATTAACTGTTGGAGCGAGAGAGCGGAGGAAGGGGAAGGGTTAGAGAGACGGAGGGCGAGGCGCGGGGCGCTCGTAGGCGGGTGATGGAGTGGGGGAGGGGGGAGGGAATAAGGATATTTTAGGAACACTGGATTGGTGGGGGTTGGGGAAGGTTCACGGTCATCGGGGAGGGGGACATCAGCAGCGACAGGGCGACATACAGACAAAACGGGTGGTTGGATAAGCGCGGGGGTGGGCGTGGGCGGCAATGAGTGCTATATTGGTGGAGGGGCGGCCCGAACGAGATGCCTTGGGTAGATTGGGGAGGGACAGGGCCTGGGGCTTCAAGGGTGGTAGAGCGTACCTTCATCCCGGGCTCGAGACTCATGGTCTGAGGGTAATTCGCATCAGCGCTGAAGGCGAACTTCGCCGTAGCGTGACTCATTTTTGCTGGAGATGCTTTGGATTTTTTGCCGATGATTTTTACCTGCTTGAGATCTCTGATCTCTCTGATGAAGAACTCCTCTGAATTGGGAATTCAGCGAGCCGAACGTATTTAAAGAATTGTCCTGCTTATAGAAGCTAGGTGAAAATCCCCGAAAAGTACCACCGATATCGAGACTGAGCTTCAGCAGGTATTTTTTAAAAGGTTTTGTTCCGTCCCAATTCCTTCGCCCAATTATTCAATAAACCTCCCCCAAAAGATAGTATAATCCCCGCCCCCCCTCCCTAAAATGTCCGAGCAGGCCAACGTCGATTCTACCCCCGAGTCTCAGATGGCTTACTACTCCGAGCACGCGCTTCCTACTGCGCTTATCGACTTGAGAAACAAACACGGATATGTCTCGGAGGTTATCAAATACTGCGAGGCTGCATACTTGACTAACGACAAGAAGGAGATCGAGGTGAGTGTTTTTTTGGGGGAGAGGAGGGTAGTTTTGGGAAGGATTTGACCGGCCGGTCGTTAAAACTCGTCTCTTTACGATGTTGTTTTCGACCACCTCTCCTCCTCTGTTCCCTTTTGCTTCGATCCGTTCCGTTCCTAACCCCTCTTCAATCCTTCCCCCCCTTTCTCTCCCCCCCCCCCCCTCTCAGGCCCAAACCAAAGAGTACATGGCCGACGCCCTCGGCGCCGTAGTAAAGGACATCGAGTTAATAACCTCGAACCTAACCTCGTTCCTCGACCTCCAGATCGACGCAATCGACAGCCTTACCCCTCAGCTTGATTTAGTCAAGAACCGCATCGCTTTAGTCAAGGCCCAGCACGCGCAGAACCGACTACAGAGGGCGAGGAAGACCGTGACGGGGCAGGTACTCGAGGAGAAGAAGGAGGCGCTCGAGGAGGATCAGAAGAGCCTCAACAGCAGGAAACTGCCGGAGTATACGAGGGTGCCGTTGCAGGATAGGTTGAAGATGCTTGACGGGGTGGGGCACTGTCTGAACAAGTCATAGGGGGAGGTGTGTGTGTGTGTGAGGATGGGTGTAATATGTTTGATTTTGGGCGAGAATAAATGTTCGCCTAGGCGAAGGTGTTTTTTTTTTTTTTGAATGTTTTCCCAACTTTAGAAGTTTTCCCTATGAACCCCCCCCCCCTCCTCCCCCCAGTTTCGGTTCTGTCTCTTGCCCCCCCCCCTCTCTCTCCTTAAAAAAGCGCCTCCCCGAAAACCCAGTTATGATGGATCATCCCTCCAATAGCCAACATCGCCAACCTCCCATTCTTCAACTCCCTAAGCTGCATCCTCTCCATCTCCTCCTCCGTCTTCCCAACCCCCAACCCAAGAGGGTCAAACCCCAAATCACCTGGCACGCGCTTCTCGTCGCTGAACATGGTCTCCATGGTCACGTTACCTTTGTTAGACCAGAACTCCAACACCCCCATCCACACGATAATCTGCAGCATAGCGCTAACCCCAACAACGCTCGGCGCCAAGTTCGAGTCCGCGACGGGGGTTAAACCCGGGAGTGTAACGTACTGCTGCTGCCAGAAACCGAGGGTCGCGAGCATGGAAACGCGGCCGTGTTTGATCTCGGCTTCGCGGAGCCATTTCATGTCGAAGTTTTCAGAGAAGGAGAAAGGGTCGAATTCGACGTCGCCTACCCAGCCTTTAGTACCTTCGGGTGCTGTTAAGAACGGGACGCTCTTAGACATCGTAGCGCTCATTGTGGTAGATTTTGACTTTAGAGGCATAGATGTTGGCTGTGATGAACAAATAACGGACGAATTAGAAAATGTCGGACATTGGGTTCGCAGGACAACGAGCTCGCCGCCCGAGGTTGGAAGAGAGCAGGGTAAAATATCATAAGATCGAAGGACTAAGACGGTGCGTAACGGGAGATTGCACGTGGATAGCCTCATTAGGTGGACATGATGGGTTTTAAGGGAACTCGGTGCGCGGAGAGTTACAGTATGAGCCATGTTGAGCAGTATGATTTGGGCCTACACGAGCAGCCGCCCGATGAAGGCTTTAATATTCATTGTTCAAAACGATGCTGATCATTTTGAAGTTTTGTTTACGCACCTGGAAGGCATTGCTGACGCAGAGGAGAGCGGCAAGAGCGACTAAACGAAACATATCAAATCTCTGAGAAATACAATTTGGGCATTGGAAATACGATCGTACGGTCGCTCATATTCAGTTTTGAGCTTCTTCCTACCCTACACTAACGGTTTTATATAGGATATAAATAGCGGTAGTCTTCTTATTAACGTTTTCTGGAACGTTTTCTGAAAGAAGGGGTCGAAATTGCGTAAGGAGCTACAACACAAGGAAAGGAGCTGGAGCAGGAGCTGGAGCAGGAGCACGACACACATCTGGAGCAAGGGTTTCTTACTTTAACTTACTTTAAGGAGCTTACTTTAAGAAGTCATGAAATTCCGTCCTTGCATTGACCTTCACAACGGTGCCGTAAAACAAATAGTCGGCAGTACCCTCGATACATCAGTAGAAGACGGCTTAGGCCTAGAGGAAAACTTCACCAGCTCTCAACCTGCCTCACATTACGCATCTCTCTACTCCTCCTCCTCCCTAACCGGCGGTCACATAATAAAGCTCGGGCCGAACAACGACGACCCCGCCCTCCTCGCCCTTCAAACGTCCCCGAAAACCCTCCAAATCGGCGGTGGCATTACCTCAAAAAACGCGGCACAATGGATAAACGCAGGCGCCACTCACGTGATAGTTACGAGTTACGTGTTTTCAAACGGTGTCATTAATTACGATCATTTGAATGAACTTGTTTCCACTGTTGGTAAGGATAAGATTGTCTTAGATTTATCTTGTAGGAGGAAGCAGGGTGATATCGACGGACCTTATTATGTCGTTACTGATAGGTGGCAGAAGTACACTGATTTCGTTGTTGATGAGGAGTCTTTGAAGAGTTTGAGCGTTTACGCAGATGAGTTTTTAGTTCATGGGGTGGAGAATGAGGGGAAGAGGTGTGGGATTTTAGAGGATTTAGTTGTGTTGCTTAAGAATAGTCCTATTCCGGTTACGTATGCTGGGGGGGTTAGGGGGATGGAGGATTTGGAGAGGGTTAAGGTTTTGGGGGAGGGGAAGGTCGATTTGACTATTGGGAGCGCTTTGGATATTTTCGGGGGGGATTTGAAGTATGAAGAGGTTGTTGAGTGGCATAAGAGGGAGAATCAGATTGAATGAAAACGTGTGGGTGGGAAAAAGGAAAAAGGAGAACTCATATTTGAGAGATTTTAAAAATGTTATCGATCTTTTTAGCGACTTTTGCTTTCTCCGGTTTTTAGCGAAGGGACGAATTCACGAAAGCGAAAGGATCAGAGCTCTGAGGCCCTTTGAAGCCTCCGTTCCCCCCCATTCCCATGTTGTTCATCGCCGCCATATTGTTCTGCCCTCCCAGGTTCATGGCCCCCATGTTACCTCTGTTCATGCCTCCGTTCATGCCCCCGTTCATGGCGTTCATCCCGTTCATGCCTCCGTTCATGCCTCCGTTCATGCCCCCGTTCATGGCGTTCATCCCGTTCATGCCTCCGTTCATGCCTCCGTTCATGCCGTTCATCCCGCTCATACCGCTCATACCGTTCCCGCCCATCATAATCTGCTGCTGCTGCATCCTCATAACCTGCTGCTGCCTCATCATAATAATCTGTCGCTGTTGCATATTACCCCCACCTCCCATACTATTCATTCCGACCATATTCATAGAACTTATTCCCATGGCTGCATTTCCGTTAGATATTTGAGCACCCATTGGAGGAGGTAAAGAAGGTTTAACTTGCATCGTTTGCATACCGTTGTTTGCGGTTGCAGTTTGAGTGTCAGAGTTGAAAACGTCAAATCCTTGAGATTGAGTGTTTCCGTTGTTCATGAATTCGAAGCCGGAGGCAGACGATGGGGCTGGAACGGAAGCGGGGGAAGAGTTTATGAAGCTGAAACTTGAATCGGGGGCGGGGGAAGGAACGGAGGAAGGTGTCGTGAAGAAGTCAAGGTCGGACGCGTAGTTGGTAGAGGGAGCAGGGGAGGGGGCGGGGGCGTCGAACGATAAAAGGTCCGGAGCGGGAGGGGCGGGGGCCGGGGCGGCAGGAGGGGGACGAGACTGAACGGGGGAAATCCTAGGAGGAGAGGGAGCCGCAGGCGCAGTGTTGAACAAATCGGTGGAATTGTTAGTAAAACCTCCGTCGCCCCAAGTTCCCAAGGCGCCGTTGCTAGGCTTGCTGTCAAAATTAGCGAAGCCTACGTCTCCGAAGCCTCCGCCGTTACTTCCGCCGCCGCCGTTGGTTGCTACTGGACTGACGGGAATATTCCTAACAGGAGCAGGGGGAGGAGGGGCAGAAGAAGCGTTACCGTAGAAAAGCTTCTTCTCGTACGCGTCTACTACGAAGGTCTTGTAAGTGTTCAAGGAATCTAACAAAGCAAAGCGAAGGACGGAAATCGTGTTAGACTCCCGTTCTTGTGTGTTCGCTCAACGCTTGGGTTGCTCTTGCGGGGGGGGGGGGGTTGGTTGTGTAAATTGTGGGCGCGGGAGACCTCACCTCCTGATTTTGGCCTCTTGCCGCCTCGGTAGGCTTGCCCGACTTCGGGGGCGTTCGCTAGCCAAGTGGAACGGCAAGCGTCGTTACCTGCGTGGTGAGCGAGGATAATTAACGTGTGAGAGCAGTTTTGAGATTCGGAGAGCAGAATATATAACGTTCTATGTAACGTTCTACGTAATGTCAATTTGGACGGATCTCACCTCCACCGTTCTTTGACATTAAACTATCAACTTCCTCCTTACTCCAACTACTCATAGTAAGACTCTTACATCTATGACTAATAGCCTGATGGCTACTCTTGCAGAAGTCGCACACGAAAGTCTTGTACTTGATGCATACTGATGAGAAACCGAATTCTTTGTGGGTGCCGCAGTTGGGGCAGATGGTGTTTGAGGTTAGCTTGGATAGCTTTTTTACGGAGAGTTCGGGACCGGTTGGCATTGTTTTCTAGAGTGGAGAGAGAGGTGAACGTGGTTGTTCGATTATAGAGTTAGAGTTAGTGAAGGAAAGTGCTCGACAACGAGCATCGTGGATATCTATCGAGGATATCTACATATTTTAACCCTTATTTGTTCGAGTAATATTCATAGATAGCAGAGTTATAAAATAATTCACAGGAAACCTATAACCACTAAGATCACACCGATAAAATATTAGCGTTGAATCTACCGCGAAATTATACAAAACAAGAGGTACAAAACAAGAGGGTACGAGGCATCTCTATTTTAGCCCAAACATCGATAAGATCTGCTAACACAAATCTGCGCTTTTTAGATACGTTCATAAGCGAAAGGTACTACCGTCGGCTCTCTTGTACCGAATAGACGAGAGTTACGACGAACCTGAGAGAAAAGAGATGAATTATTTTTGACAAACCCCTGAGGAATATCTCTCGTCTCCTGGCTTCCCTGAAAGGTCTCGAGTTTCGAATTTTCCTTTCTGCTCAAGTTTTGGGGCAAATATTTTCCACATAAGATCTTCAATCATTTGACGCCTCTAAAGACAACCTTTCACATCCTTCTCGACCTAATTCATTGGCATAACGTTGCCCTGAAAGGAGTAAACCTTAGGTTTTTTCATTTCGACCTCTTCTCCGAGGCGAACTGCATTGTCCTTACTCAAACACAGTCCTTTCATTTCCCTGCTCCCATTCATACAATGAAGTTCTGCGGGAGATTCGTTGTTATGCTCGCGGTTCTGGGGACTTCCTCCGTGAAGGCGTTCGCGCCGAAGTCGAGGGAGGAGCTTAAGGAAGCTGTTAATGCTTGGGTCCGGGATCCTGAAGAGGCAAGGGCTACCTACGGCGGCGCGATTGGGGAATGGGACGTCTCGGAGGTGGACAATATGAGTTATATGTTTTGTGATATCGATGAATATTGTGGTTGTGGGGATCTTTGCGAGTACTTCCAAGCTTTCGATGACGATATCTCAAGTTGGAATGTCTCGAAGGTCACTTCCATGTCTGGCATGTTCATGGGTGCCTCTTCTTTCAACGGCGACCTGTCCAGCTTTGACACATCCTCCGTCACAACAATGGCGGACATGTTCGAGATGGCCTCTTCGTTCAACGGCGACTTGTCCAGCTTCAACACATCCTCCGTCACGACGATGGCATTCATGTTCCGGGAGGCCTTTTCGTTCAACGGCGACTTGTCCTACTTCGACACATCCTCCGTCACAACGATGGAAAGCATGTTCGAGATGGCCTCTTCGTTCAACGGCGACTTGTCCAGCTTTGACACATCCTCCGTCACGACGATGTATGCCATGTTCAATCAGGCCTCTTAGTTCAACGGCGACTTGTCCAGCTTCGACACATCCTCCGTCACGACGATGTACTGGGTGTTCAACCGGGCCTGCATGATGGAACCAAAGAACCTGCCCACAGGTTTTACATCAGCATCCACTAAATTAACATCATGCGGCTTCTGCCCAAATTGTCCCCCCGAGGGCGGAGAGTGTCTCAACGGTTTCAAAAGAGCGGACTCTGTGAACTGTGATATCTGCCCTACTGGCGCAACGAAGATCAACAATTCATGTGTGACTTGCCCCTCCAACCCGATTCTCTCCTCCCTTCTGTCCTTCCTCGTCTTCGTCCTTCTGGCCCTTGTGGCAGCCCTTCTCTACGCCCTCCGAAACAACAGATACTTGCAGCCCTTCATTCCGCAGTCTAATGTGACCAACTTGGTGAGGACGAAGCAAATTGCAGCGGCCCTGTCGATATTAACGGTGTTCGCAGGCATTTCATATAACCTCTCAAATTGGTTCACAACACTCTCTGGCGTACTCTCTACGATCTCCATGCCAGTCGAGGTGGAGCCCGTCTGTCAGAATTGGTACGAGGCGATTGTTCGAGGCGATTATTACTTCCTGTCGGCGTGGATTGCCTTGATAGTTATCTTCTCCACCTCATTGCTCCTAAGACATGCTCACAAGGTTCGACGGTGGGAAATCTCGACCCTCGTGGATTTTCAGAAGGTCGCAGCCCTCCTAACCATTCAAGCGCCCATCATCATCCTCCCGATGAGTTTCGATCCAGAGAGAGTGACAGTGCGCGTGATTAATTCAACTGATGACATAACTACGTCCATTTCTACCGCACAGGCTGTGCTACCGTCGATTGCATCCTTTCTTGTTCTCTCCCTAATCCTCTACTTCACGATTCGGCGAAGCTCTCAAAACTTTCAACGCATCCGAGATAGCCTTCTACAGGCAGATACCATCGAGCCCGAAGAGACAATTGAGGACATCAAACTACAGGGACCTTACTACGCGGCCTTCTGCCTCCAGTATACGCCTCAAATGTACAATCACGAGGAGAGAGCCGCTCTGAGAAAGTTTCTCTGGATCTTTGGAATGAAGGCGGGGCAATTTGGGGCTAACGCTCTCGCGAAAGGAGGTCAAATTGAAAACTTAGCTTGCGCAAAAACAGCAGCATGCTCAACTGTCCTGGTGGCCACGAATATCTGGTACATTCGCTACCTCCTCAGGCGCCCATACGCCTCTCACCGCTCTTCAAAAAAGATGGGAGACCCCATGAACGATGCGGAGATTCTCACCACGAGGACTGTGTCCATGGCGGCGGCGATACTCAGTCTCCGAGACACCCTCGCCACGAACACAGCTAGCGGCGAGAGTTTTGCAAGTTGGTTTAGTTCCAACAACTGGCTGATGGACATACTTTGCGCGCTCTTGTTGATCTTTGTGGTGCGCTCGAACCTCTCCCTCTTTAGTGGTCTCGATTACGATTTTAGGAGAATAGTATCAAGGGCTTTAAGCAGGCTCAGGTCATCGTCTTTGAGCGGTGAAGATGAAGATGGAGATTTGTCAAGGAGGAGCCATAGATCGCACTCTGGAGCGAACGAAGTTTATTTTGATCCAATCAAACTGATGATAGAATCAGAATCGTACCGTAAAATAATTAGCATTCAGAGAGACATGCGTGTTGACCTGATGCCAGCAACAGAGCGTGAGCGCTGGGAAGGTTATGCCGAACATTCAACTCGTTGTAAAATTGTTTTCCAATTTCTGTGGCTATTTGTCTTGGGCTGATTCTGGTGATTGGAATGATAGTCGCCGCCAGTGAGGACTACTTTCCCTCTTCCCTCCGAAAATCTCTTACATGGATATTGACTAGCATCCCTTTCCTCCTCTACATGATCATTGAGATCCTAGTCTGGAGATCGAAGAAAAGGTGGGCGACGGTTGCCGTCGAAGACGCCAACACGCAAGGCGAAAGCGACGAGACCGACGGTGCTGACGAGGAGAACCCGGTCGAAGAGGTGAATTCACCTTTACCACGGCACAGCCAACAAACAGACGACGACAACGACGACGATCACAAAGTCGTCGTCTCGGTAGAGATGACGGCTCAGCAAAACCAAACCTCCTCCTCCGACAACAACAACTCGGCAACGCAAAAGCAGCGAAACCCGTCGATGGTGAAGAATCCTTCGAGCAGACCTCCCGTCCCCGTATCTACAATAGTAAAAAAGATAGAGGAGAAATGCGAACAACTTTAGTAACAAAAAATAGGAATTAGACTTCGCATGTCATTGAAAACCTCTAGGGCACAGCGAAGAATTAAAAGAAAACAACTTCAACTTTACAAACTGAGCGTGTTGCTCATCTCGTCTATCAACCTCTGGTGCTCAGCGATCAAACCCTTGCTCCTCTCAACGCTAACGCTCCCCACTGGCGAAGGAGATATGTTGAACCCCCCTCTTCCACGTCCGCTGCTGCTCCCTGTGCTTCCCCCCTCGCTTCCTCCTCCTCCCCTGAGCGGCGTCACCACGGTGATCGGGATGCCAGCCATGCCTTGCTTGAGGTCCGAAAGTGTGATGCTCGAGTTCAGGTTCACGACGGGGACGTTTTCGACCCCCGACGACCCCCTGACCGGGCGCATCTTTCGGGCCTCTACGGCGCGCTGGCCTAACCTCTTGCCGAGCTGACTGATGTCCTTATCGTGTTGGCTGCGTTCGGATAAAAGCTGTTTCTTGAGCTCCCCGACTTCAACCTGGGCGGCCGCCAGCTGGGCCTTGAGCGTCTTCACGCTCGCATTGGCCAGGGAGGCGTCCCTCCCGACAGGGTTGCTCTTCAGGGCGTTGAGCTGCCCCTCGACCTTGGCCAGCGCGTGGAGGCTCGACGAGAGGTGTTTCTTCGCCACGGCCTCCCTGTTCTGCGCTCCCGTGAGAGACGACCGAAGCGAGGCGACCTCACCCTCCGCCTGTTGCAAGGCCGTGCTCAGCGTTTTGATCGTCAGGGCGTTGAAAGGCAATTCGGTTTTACTCGCACTCATACTCGTACTGCCACTACCACCACCACTTCCTCCTCCTCTTGCAGCTTCCGCTCCACCAACGCTGCCGCTTGAGACAGCATTTACATTTACAAGAGAGACCCGGCCGCCGGCCGCCCCCTCCTCCATCTCCTGTACGAGTCCAGCGTTCCTCTTCTTGAGACCCTCGACCTTGTCTTTCAGGCCATCCCTCTCTCGCTTGGCCCTCCTCAGGTCGTCCTCAGCCTCCTCCAACTTCTCTTTCACATCATCGACAGCCCTTACTTTCTCCTCCAATTCCGTCACCTTTCGCTTCCACCCCTCTGCCTTGCTCTTCTCGGCGCCAATTTCCCTGGCTGCCTTTTCCCTCTCCTCCTCGACTTCGTCATTCTTCCCAGCCAATTCTACCTTGAGATCCTTCAACCCTCTATCGGCGTCTCTCTTGGCCTTCTCGGCCGCCTCCTTCTGTGCCTTGATCTCCTTGACCTTCTCACCAAGCCTGCGACGAACGTTCCGAGTTAGTTAAGTATTAAGGTTCGCTCCTTGCCCTTTATTTGCTCGCCGCCACAACATAATTCTAACTCGTCGCTACGCTCCTCGTCTCGCCTCACCTGGCAATCTCGCGGGAGCCGTCTTCAATCTTTCCAGCCAGCATGCCCCTCTCATTCAGCAGCATCGTTTTTTCGTTCGCCAACGATTTGACCGAATTCTGTAGCTCTTCCTTTTCCCTCCTGACCTGATCAAGCCCCGATTTGTGTTGCGCAACCTCCTCAAGCGCCGTGCTATGTTTGGCTTCCCATTCCTTTCCGAGCGTGTTGGCTCTCTCCCTCGCCTTGCCGAGTTCTCTCTCAGTCTCCTCTTTTCGCTTCTCCAACACCTCCCTCTCCTGCTTGTATTTCTCGGCATCCCTCTTGTGGCGGTCGCCCATGCCAACGTGCAGCACGGACTTGCGGCGGAATTTCTCCTGCTCTTCTCTCAACCGTTCCACCTCCTCCTCGTGCTCCCGTGTCAACCTCTCGTTTTCTGCCACTTCCTCCTGCTCGGCGGTCATCGTTCTGCTGGCCTTTAGTCTTTCCATTTCCTCCTTGCCAGCCGTGGACATTTTTCGGAAGTGGTGGATTTCTGTTGTACTGATGTTGAGCTTCTCCTCGTACTCCAAGATTGTGGTGCGGGCCGCTTCGAGCTGTGATTTCAGCTCGGCTATTTCGAACGCCGAGGTTTCATCTTGCTGTGCTGAATGGTGAAGTTTGTGGTGTTTGTGGTGTTGACCGTGGTGCTGACCGTGGTGCTGACTGTGGTGGTGGCGCTCCTCCTCTCTCTCAACGACGACCCTTGCCGCGTCTTCGATCTTCATCTCAACTCTTCTCTTTTTCTTTCCGCTGCCCTTGCTGCTTCCACCGCCGTCAACGGAGGCAATCGCCCTTGAAGATTTCACAGACTCCGGACTAGCTGACCTGCTGCTCGACGCCGAAGTCGTGGCGGAACCAGAAGACGCTCCGGAAGACTCGATCATGAGGTGACCCTCTTTTTGCTTCCTCTCGAATTCGGCGAAGCGCTCCTCCATCAGCACCTCAAACTCGGCCCGCTCGGTCCTAACGGCTTCCAATTCTTGCTCTCTCTCCGCGTAGCGCATTTTCTCCTTCCTTAGTGCCTCGAGCTCCTGTGCGGCGACGAGTTAGAGTTTTAGAACGTAGCACAAGGAGCGTGCGTGATCTCACCTTCTTCTCGCCGAGGCGCTCCTCCGCCCTCCTCCTCAGCTCCTGCTGCTCAGCAATGGTTACGTCCGTGAGCTCCCTGACAGCGATGTTGTGCAGAGGAGGTGGCTTGCTGGGCGCCTTGATGAGCGGGTTCATGGCCGAGTGCACATTGGACACCTCCGCGAGAGTCCTGTTGGTGTTGGCGAGCTCGCCCCTCGCCGAAGTGAGCTGCTTCTGGAAGGCTCCACAGCGCTCCTCGGTCAGTTCGAGCCTGTCCTGGATGGCGTGGAGGCTGGAAATGGCAGATTCTCTGTCGCTCGCCAGGACGCTGATCTCCTTGGCCATGTTGGTCCTGATCACGGCAAAGTCCTTCATGGTTCCGTGCAAGTGGTCCTCCGCGAGCTTGGCCCTGTTCTGCTCGAAGTCAATGCTTTGTTTGTAAGTTGTGATGACCTTCTCGGTCTCCGCCCTCACGGCTAGCACTTCCTGCTTGCAGCGGTCTGCCTCCGCGATTTGCTTCACGGCCTTGCTCTCGGCCTCCAACTGAAGCTTCATTCGAGAATGCAAGTCGTCGCGGATTTCATGCTCTCGCTCGGAATGGGCGTCCACCCTACCCTTGAGGGTGTCGTTGAAAGTCTTGAGGGAAGCAACTTCCTGCTGCAACGAGACGCAGCGGTTCAGAGAGTCGTCCAGCGCGTTTTGGAACACGGCCTTCTGGTCCTCCCAGTTGCTGCGACGAGCAAAGCGACGAGCGAAGCGACGAATTAGAATACGCAGCGATGGTAGTGGCACCATAACAAACGAAATTGACGCATTTTCGGCCCCCCTCTCACCTCTCCTTGACGGCGTACCCGGCCCTGGTGTCGTCGAGCTGCTCCATGGCAATGGACACCCGAGTGTCCGCCTCCTTGATCTGATCGAAGGCGATGCGCCTGCGGGCAGGGAGCGGGTCAAAAAAAGCGAGTTTTGTTAGAGTGGGTGCACTGGCCGAGAAAACAAGTTGCTGGGTAAGCCTCACCTCTCCGTGGAGATGATGTCCTTCGCATTCTTGTCGGCCAAGAAATGGCTCTGCTTCATGCTCTGCAGCGTGGCGTTTTGATCGTCTAGCGTGCACTGCAGCTGCTGCACCAACTTCTTGGACGTCTCGAGGGCGTGCTCGGTGTCTCGTTGGGACGTCAGGGCGGCATCTCTCTCGGAGCGAAGGCTCGCGATGGTCGAGTTGAGGACTTTCACCTGCCTCTCGTTCCTGATCTTGAGCTTATTCTGGGAATTCCTCAGATCCTCGATCTGCCTGTGGGCGCTCTCGAGATCCGTCACGAGCTTATTCTTGTCGGAGGTCGTCGCCAAGAGGCGGATTTTCAGGTCTTCACACTCGGTCAGGTTTGAAGAAGTTTGGGCCGTAGGGTTCGCGGAGTAGGCAGGCTTTGGGGCGTCGACATTGGGGTTGTGAGAGCGGATGTTCGACGCGAGAGGAGTCTCGTTCGTGTTGATAGTAGAGAAGCTGTTCTTCCTGCTCGTGTTGTTCATTTTGGCGCCTGTTGTGTTCATGTTGGAGACATTGGGCGTTGTGTTCTCGCGAGATGGCTGTTCGTGGGCGAGGCAGATGGCAAAGATGGAAGGGGGGCGGTTGTTAGATACTCGTATAATTCGCGATCCTTCATGATCATGGGAACCTTGTTGTATTTCGGAGTCCTTTACCTCTTCTTCCTCCTCAAAAAGCTCCTCACTGTAGCCACTTCCGCTCGTTTCGTCAGCTCTCTCGTTCGCAATCGTGGCATTTCTCGAATTACGGCGGGTCGAAACGCGTTCCAGAAGAGCAGAGACCCGTGAGGACTGGTTCGAGTTTATTGACATCGGATGGAAACGGCTAGCGACGAGATGCTGGAAGAGTTTAGGCAGGGGAGAGCTTTGGTTCAGGCGGCGTATATTTGCTTTCTTATTTCGGCCCCTCTTTGAATGTAACTACGCGGTGATTATTCTCGAACAAAAAGAACGGCCTTTCAGCTTGTGATTTTGAGAGTTTTGGTTTTGCTCGAAAATGGATCAAAATTCAGCAAGCCCTCCGAGACAATCAGAAATCAGGGTAAACCCACAAAATGGTCGAGGGCCGTAAATACAGTCCTCCTCCCCTGCCCCTTTCTACCAATCCCGTTTTCAAACCTCTTTGTCATCGTAATTTAATATCTCTTTTTACCAAGCTGGTAGACTTGGCGGTCCGGTCTTCTGCTTCTGACACCCTCAAACCCTCCATTCCATCTCTCCGCAGGCACGTTTCCTCATCTACACCCCCTCACGATGACGTTAAAATTCGTCTTCCTCCTGCTCCTCAGTTCATTCGCCCCTTCTCACTCTTCTCACTCTGCCTTCTCCTCTTCAACCGGCTCGCCGGACGGCTCTCTCGATTCCTGCAGCTCCCCTGCAAATACTTCCCCTGTCCTCTCTGGCATAGACATAATTTCAGTCTACGATCTTGTGTCAAACGGCACTGTCATAATTCCATCCTCTCGGATGGGTTCTGCAGATTTTTCTTACCACGACGACGAAGGGTTTTTGTGGTACTTTGAGAATGAGGCGAACATGGAGAAATATAAATCAAAGTCAGATGACGAATACATGGTTGGAGCTGGTGGATATTGTGCTTTAGCCGTATCCGGGGCTGACCCTGCCTGCGACTATTCTGTCTGCCAAGGGCCCGCCTGTCTTGACTCCTCGGATACTGTAGCAATCTATGATGACAAGAAAATATATTTTTTCCTCGGAAAAGGTGCTCGCAATATCTTCGAAGAAGACCTTGATACTAATTTGGAAAATGCCAAGTGGGCAGTTGATGAGGTTGAGGGCAAGAATGAAGTGTCATGCTTCAACAGTGAGATATTTAGGTGCCAATAATTTAGCACGGCGTTTTCACGGACTTAACAGAAAATGCGAAATATCTGCGGCAATTTAATCATAAAAACCCCACTGTCATTTATTCTATCCATCCATTCATTAATAATTAATTCCGCATCGCTAAATTTTATCCACCTTCTTCCAATACCCTCTCCTCTCCTCCTCCTCTCTCAAAATCTTCTCCCCCTCCTTCCACCCCTCCAACCCTGCCAACTCACTAGGCATCTTCCCCCCCCCATCCCTCTCCCACCCCACCCCTTTCCCCAAAACCCACCTAACCCCCTCCTCACACCTCCTCTGCGCCACCTTATGCACGAAACAATGTCCATTATAATTCCCCTTTTCAAACATTTTATTATCTATCTCCCATATATAATCTAATACTTCTATAGAACAAGGACCTAAAGCACACCAATGACTCAAATTACAACCGTATATATTAGCCTCGTAGGAATTTAAATGACCGTGGATGTGGAGGAACTTTAAACCAGGAAGGAAAGAGGAGTAAGCAGCGTAATCTGCTGGAGTTGAATTGTCGGAGGTTTTGGAGGACCAGTTTAGAGGGAGGGTGGGGAGGAGGAGGGGGAGGGAGGAGTTACGCATTGTCCAGTGGGCGAGGGTGCGGTTTGAGAAGCCGCGTTTTTTAGTTAGCTGGGGGAGGTTGGGGGAGAAGGTGGGGAGGGTGGAGAGGTGGGTTAGGAGGGGGAGGGGGGAGAGGAGGCGGGGGAGGTAGTGGTGGAGGCGGCAGCCGTGGGCGTCGAGGGTTAGGGGGGTCAGGGAGGGGGGGAGGGAGCGGTGCTTAAGGAAGTACGCGTTTATGGCGTCGATGTCGTGGGTTTGGGTTTTGGGGGAGAGTTTTGCTTTTTTGGAGGGGTTTGATTGGGCTCGGGCTTGCACGTTCATGAAGGGCCTCATCAAGGTCGTCTCGAAGCATTGACGCGCCCTTATCATGCTGTCGTCGAATGATAAGCCGTGGGAGGTCAGGTGCCAGGTCATGCCCTTCACGTTGTCGTAAGTCTTGGCGCATTGAGGGCACTTCATGGTGCGGTTTGAGGTTATTGGAGACTGGAAACGGAGGACGCCCGACTTGAAGGTGTAGGAGTAATGATTCGGAAGGTGTTCGTCCAACGTCTTTAGATAGAAGTCGTAAAAGGAGGACTGATCGAGGGTGGTGTATGGAGACGGGTTTGATACAGAGTTGGTCAACGTAATAGTGTTGTCCTTGCGGGAACGGAGGCTGTAGTATATTCTCGAGGCATGACGAGATGTCAGATCAGAGGCGAGGAGGCTAGAAGATGGAGAAGGAGGAGGTGTATTAGTGAGCTGGTTGTGGACGGCCAGGAGGCAACTTATAAGGAGCTCTGATGGCAGCTCTGATGGCAGCTCTGATGGGGCATCAATTGGTGGGATATCGATACTCTCTGTGATACTCTCTGTGATACTCTCTGTCAGCTGAGACATGGTGTATTTACTGCGACGATGTAGAGGTAGAGGCTCCTCTGTAGAGGCTCCTCTGTAGAGGCTCCTCGCTTCACACCAAGTGTTTTTTTCCTTTTCAGCCCAAAAGATTCAATCCCGCGTTTTGTCAACGACGACTTTAGCAGTGTCGCAATATATAGAGTGCCAAGGTGTCAGAACGTTTTCTCAAAGGCTGCGAACAGCGACGGCATTGAAATCAGCTATTGCTGGCTTTCATTATTCCCAGCGAAATTTGATGGACATAAAAACTCCCTTGTTCGCCCCTCGTTCGCATTAATTTATTAGAGGACCCGTCTCAGATCTCCAAACTCTCCCAAAACGCCCTCAAATTTGTTGTACGTTAAGTGAGCGTCATAAATTCAGGCACCTGTCCTCGCCTCCTTTCTTTCTTCCAAGTTGTAGGACAATGGATAATGCTGCTGCCGATGCCGTTCCTATTTCATCATTTTCTCCCTCCTTTCTCGACGCAATGGTGAATATGGCAAAGAAGGCTGAGACGACAAAGAAAAAGAAGAACGACAAAAGGAAAGCGACGGCAGCGGCAGCGGCGACTTCGCAGACTGCTCAGCAGCCTAAGAAGGCCAAGAACGATAACAAGGCGGCGATGGCTAAAGGTCCTAATAGCCTTAGAAATGCTCATAACGTTGGGATGGGGGAGACTGTAAGCGAAAGGAAGGCGAATGAGCTATGGTTTCGCAAGGCCAACTACGGCACAGTCCTCTTCGAGAGCTACTACAAGAACCAGTCGCCTTCGATAATAGTGGCTCCTCCTCCTCCGTCTTCTGAACTTCAAAAGTTGTCCAAGAATGCCAAGAAATCCCTCAAGAAGAATCGCCAGAGGCAGTTCCAGTCCTTCATGGACTGCCTCGCTCAGCCCCTCCCGGTCGCGTTCCGCATCCGCCACACCGTCCCTCAAAACGTGAAGGCCTCCCTCCGGGCGACCCTGAAATCCCTCGGCCTCTCCCCCGTCCCTTACGACCCCACCCACTTGATCTACCAGACCCCCCCCTCCCTGAACAAAGCCACAATAAGAAAAGGCGGCCCCTCATACTCTCACCCCCTCGCCTCCTTCCTCCGCACCAACCTAACCTCCGGCCACCTCTCCCGCCAAGAGATCGTCTCCATGATCCCCGTCCTCTGCCTCGGCCCTTCCCTAACTTCAACCTGCCTCGACCTTTGCGCCTCCCCAGGTTCAAAAACCTTACAACTCCTAGAAACCTCAACCCCCTCGGGCCTTATCGTCGCCAACGACGTACACCCGGGCAGAGTATCATCCCTCGAGGCCGCTATATCCAGGGCTTTACTGCCCTCCTCGAATCTCGAAAGACTAATTATATCAAACCACGACGGTTCAAAATTCCCCGATTCTCCCACGCTAGGTCCTTGCTACGATAAGGTTTTAGTAGACGTTCCGTGTTCAGGCGACGGTACTATTAGGAAGGATTCGAGTATTTTACCTAGGTGGAACCCTAATACTTCAAACGCGTTGCATTCTTTGCAGTGTGATATAGGGTTTAGGGGGTTGGAAGTTTTGAAGGTTGGTGGTGTTATGGCTTATAGTACTTGCACGTTTAATCCGGTTGAGGATGAGGCGGTTGTGGCGGAGATTGTTAGGAGGGCGGAGGGGAGGGCGGGGGAGGGGGCGGTGGAGGTGGAGGGGTGGGAGAATCCGTTGCCGGGGTTGGTTAAGAGGGAGGGGGTGGTGGATTGGAGGGTGGCGGATTTTGTGGAGGCGGGGGAGGAGGAGGAGGAGGAGGATGAGAGCAAGGGGGAGGAGGTCAGGATCAGGTGGCACGATGAGGGGTACCTTAAGGCGAAGGAGGTCGGAATGGAAGGGGCGGTGGAGAGTCTTTGGCCGAGGGAGGACATCAAGCGTTACAACCTCGATCGTTGCTGCAGGTTCCTGCCGCACGACAACGACACAGGCGGATTCTTCGTCGCTCTCTTGAAAAAACACAAGCCGTTCGGGCCGAGAAAAACCCAGGTAGTCGCCGAGAAGAAGAAGAAGAAGAAGAAGAACAAGGGAGGCGGCGAATCCGAAGCCCCAGAGCTCCAACCCCTCCGACCAATCGACCACAAAACCTACTCCTCCCTCTGCAGTAAGCACCCGGACCTCCCCCCCGCCTCCCGCCTCTACCAGCGCGGAGACGACCGCGACACCATCTACCTAGTCCCCGTTCAGACCAACGAGATTTTCGTAGGCGACAACTCGTCGGGAAGCGAGGAGAAGGAGTCGCCGCTGAATGTACTATTTGCCGGGAGGGTTTTCATGAAGAAGCTGGAGAGCGGCGAGTACGAGCTGGTGGTCAAAAATAACTAGTTTCTGCTGTAAATTGTATTAAAAATTTCCCAGTTTGCTCTTCTGTTTTGACCGTCGGCCGCCCCAGAATCCTCCCTTCTTCTTCTTCTCTTTCCCAACATTCAGGCCACTTGTGTCGCTGCTCAAGCTCCTTATGCCGTGCCTGGAATTGACTCTGGGCCGCGCGCCGTTCTTCGCGCTGTCTTCCATCGCCTTTTCGACGTCGAGGCCTATTGTAGCGTCCGTACAGTGCAGGCAGACCCGGTGGAGGCCTTCGACCTTGAACCAGGGAGGGAGAGGAATGTTCGTCAGAGTGCAAGACTGGCACACCACGAGGCCGCAGATCCTGCAGTGGTGCTTGCGGTTGGTGAGGGTGAACTTCGAGTCGCAGCGCATGCAGGTGGAGGCGAATTTATCGGGGACCCAAATCGCCCGAACGTTGATCGAAGAGGAGTTCACGCTGTTGACGGTCTTTATCAATTTGTTCATGAGCTTGGTCTGCGTGGCGGAGGAGATCGGGACGGAACGAATGTCCTTGAGGCTTTGGCGCCAGCCAGGGAAGGTGTGTTGGATGATGTCGACGAGCTGTGATGGTGGTGATGGTGGTGGGAGGTTAAGGAGCGACGAATTAGAATTTAAAGTAGTGGGTGGCCGACGATTACTCATCCTTCTCACCTCTTGCCGAATCTCGGTCAACGTCTTGCCCTCCTTGATCAGCGTCTGGACTGCACTGTACTTGGCCCTGCCCGCCAGGTCCAGACTGAAGAGGCCCGGCTCCTTGGCGCTCCCCGCCACCGAGAGCGTGTGGAGCGCGTACATCCGCAGCGCAATGTGCGGGATGCCGTCCAGCAGCCGAGGGTCCGAACCGAGGTAGAACAGGGCCTCCTGGAACGTCCTTTCTAGGGACCCGTGCGACGCTGCGAATTGGTAGCTGAGGTTGATCGTCGAGGTTTGCGCCGTCGGGAACATCAACTTTCCGCCCGGGTTCTTGAAGTCCTCCAGGTCCTTCTCAACCACCCAGCCGAAATCCGGGAGGAGGGTGCGCTTCAGCAGCCGCTGGCTCGCGAAGGAAGTGGCCTCGGTCACCATCCCCAAGTAGCCCTTTCCGCCGTCGCCCTCCACGAGGTGCATGTACATCTTCGCCACCATCGCCATGACGATCCCAGACCCTCGCACCTCAGGCACCGCACCAGCGGACAGGATGTGAAAGTACTGCCCCCGGCGGAGCGGGTTGCGGAAATCGACGCCGATCTTGGCCTTGAAGACTTGGTGCAGCCCTTCCAGGCAGTGGAACACCTTCCCGAGGCTGTCGCTAGTGCTCTTCTCCAAGGCGTCCATCACCCCAGTCTTAACAGTCCTCGCCGTCGGCCCTGCGACATCCTCAACCATCAAGAACGCCACCACATTACTGCTGCCCTCCTCCACCGCTATATAGGACATTTGTTCTAATCTAGCCACCTCGACGTAGGTCCGACAAAACGCCAGCATCTCCTCGTAAGTCACGCCAACCGAACGGCCCAGAACCTCCTCGTCGAAAAACGTTCGAGCGAACACCCTTATGACGCTAGACTTTATGTACTCGGAAGCCGGAGACTGCGGGGCGAGGTTCAGGATTAAAAAAAAACGACAGGGTGTGAGTTTCAGGAAAACTCACCTGCTTCGCTGTCGCCTCGTGTAGAGGTAGAATATTGAGGGAGCTCATTTTAGCGGTGCTGGTGGGTGGTGAGGGAAGCTGATGTCAAAGCTGTCGGAGGAGAAAGAACTCTGCTGCGGAAATGAATGCAAAACAGTTTGATAGATCGACGTTTTCAATTTTTTCTGCTGCCTCAATTAGATAGGTAGGCTACTTATGAACGGAAATAAGTACTATACGACGGCCCGTATGAGATGGTTTCAGATTCGAAGTTTTTGCTGGTTCACTTCCTGCCCAAAATCCTTGATACTTCTCACCCATGCTTCTCTCCCGTTCGCTGCGGTCCATGCGACCACGGCTTCGATTCCTATCATCATCCACCACACATGCGGCAGTGTGCACAGAACTCGGAGCTCCCCTGCAGTACCAAATGTGGGAATTGCCGACGCTTCAGCCTGGTGAAGTCAAGGTGCGAGTTGCTGGCACCGGAGTGAACTTCGCCGAGATTCTACAGGCGAAGGGCCAGTACCAAGAGATGAAGGAGCCGCCTTTTGTGCCAGGGAACGAATGTGCAGGGGAGGTTACAGAGACGGCGCCGGGATCGAAGCTTTCTGTCGGCGATCAAGTCATCTGCCTTGCGCGGGGATCTGCTTACGCTTGTGACGTCATCGCCGACGAGGCTGCGTGCATTAAGCTCCCGGAGGCGGCGAGAAAGCGCGACCTCTGCGAGGCCGCCGCGCTCCTCGTCAACTACGGAACGGCGCACCTGGCGCTGGAGAACAGGGCGGCGATGAAACAGGGAGATACTGTCCTCGTCACCGCTGCAGCGGGAGGCGTCGGCCTCGCTGCGATCGAATTGGCAAATATCATGGGGGCTGGAAAGGTTATCGCCGCCGTGGGCTCGGAGGAGAAGGTGAGAACGTACTTGATATCAACTTACACGCTACACGTTTTTAACTCGTCGCTTCGCTCCGCTCCTCGCCAGCTGAAAATTGCCGAGGCCAAAGGCGCCGCCTCCAAGGGAGTCATATATTCGGGCATCGACAGCAAAGGCGTGCGAGCTGCCATAAAATCAGCCGCCCCTGGAAACCTGGACGTCGTTATCGACATGGTCGGCAGCCACGTCCTCGAACCGTCCCTCCGGTCTCTGAACTGGGGAGGCCGCGGCGTCGTGATAGGCTTTGCTGGCGGCGAAATACCGAAGGTCCCAAGCAACATCCTTCTCGTCAAGAATATAAGCGTCAGCGGGCTATTCTGGGGCGCGCACATGATCCACGACCCTAAAACCCTGATCGAGAGCGCCAACAAGCTTGTCGCGTGGTGGATCGCTGGAGACATTACTCCTCACATCTGCAAGAAGGTTCCGTTGGAAGATGCTAACACCGCCTTCGAGCTGTTGGAGAGCAGAAAGTCCACCGGCAAGGTCGTCCTTGTGCCCCCCGGCTAAAAAAAACCCCAAAAAAGTTCTTCACAAAAAAGTAGTTCTCCGTTCGTTTTTTTCCGATTTCCATCTTCCTCGGTCCCCCCCTACGCGCGCACGTGCACACGCGCTTATTTATTCTTTATTCTCCCCCTCTACGGCGTCGAGGCCCTGTTTGACGCCTCCGTTGGTCGCGGCCTGCTTTTTCTTTTTGCTCTTCTTGGTGACAGTCTCCCACCCGTCATCATCTATTCCTGCGTCCTCGCTCTGGGAGGCGTCACTCTCGCCGCCGGCCCCCACGGCGTCGCCCTTCTCGTTCTTCTTTCCCTTCTTCTTTTTGTTGCGCTTCTTCTTCCCGGCGGGCGAGCCGGCGTTATTGCCGGACTCGCCGTGCTGGGGGGTCGAGGACTTCTTCTCTTCTGCGTCGGAGTCGTCGTCGCTGTCAAAGCTGACGCTGGGGAGAGGGGCCGAGACCCGGCTGGGCGAGCTGGGCTTCGTGGGCTTGGGGACCCTGGCCGCGTGCTCCTTTCTCTTCTCCTCCTTGCGCTTCTTCTTCTGCTTCATTGAAATTTTAGGTGACTTGGGCGCCTTGGCTGCCTCAACGGGTGTCTTTGAATTTTGCTTCATGCAGAAAAGGGTAGTCGAAGCCAAGGCGACTGGGGACGGGAGAGGGGGAGAGTAAGAGGGGGAGGGGTTAGTGCCCATAAAACATACAAAGACACTACTACTCTGTCACTGGCCCTGGTCAAAACCGTCGGTGCGGCCCCTTCCCGTGACACGAGAAAGATCCATGCTGAGATTCATAGGGTCGTCTGGGGCGTGGCCAACCGACCCGGAAAGCTCGACGTTCTACTCCCTATCGGGCCGCCGCGCTGCAAACTGTTCAAAACAGGAAGCGCTCATCACACAATACGCTTGCAGCCACATGAAGCGGTCCGTTGGGAACGTCTCATGGTAATCTTTCATTTTCTCCCCCACAATCGAGCGCAGCGCCAAAAAGAATTCGAGCAGCCCATACGAAAACTAACCTAATACCGCCACACCGATGGCCACCCCAGAAGTTACAGCTGCTTCAGTGGACATTTGTTAACCGTAAAACCTTGCCAATCAGTGAAGATGAGGCACAGCTTTAGAAACAACACAAAAAACCTTCCGGCGTTTGAAGAGATGTCCGCCTACAATTTCGACCGAGTTGTCGAAGAATGCCTAAAGGATAAGCGCATGAGCAAGAAGAACGGCGGGAAGGTGGTCACTTCAGCAGAGACGAGGGTAAGCACAACAGCTAACAGCATGCGTTGCCGCGGGAGGCAAATGGAGGGCCCAGGGCGATCTTCGGACTTCTTCGTTTGGTGCCGCCGTGAATCAACGCTAACACCCCCCTCGTGACGCACCGCCAGGTCTACTACTCCGTGTGGGAAAGCTACAACAACTGGCTCCTCGACCAGATGATCAAGAGGAAGGGGGCGGACGCGGCTGGCTTTGCCAACTTCTCCTGGGAGTTCTACAGCAAGGCCGCGAGCACGAACGACGAGGAGGCCTTCCAGATGAGGTGCAGGCCTGCCTTCGTGCTGGCAGACCAATTCAAGAAGCAGAACCAGCTTCCCAAGTCCAAGAAACACCTCCCCCCCACCCTCGCCCCCTCTGAGATTATCAACTTTCACAAGCTCGCCCTCCGCTACTCCAACAACCTGACCAAGGACATGATATTCACCACCTTCCGCGACCTCGTGCGCAAAATAGGGGAGATCATCGGGAGCGATAAGATGATCAAGCTTAAGTTCAGCGTTGGAACTTTGCACAGCAAGGAGAGGAAGACGAGGTTCGAGTGGGACAGCGAGGCGCTGAAGATGCAGGCGGGGGACAACCCCATAGTATTCACCATGACGAAGCCTCCCGTCACCCCGGCCGCCCCGCCCACTCCCGCGGACGACTTCTCCTCCTCGTCCCAGGTCGAGTCCGCTATTGCCCCCCAGACCGACGAAGTCGGACAGGAGGAAAATTTTTCCGAGACGAACGCCGGCGCCATTCCCATGCCCGAAGACTACCAAGGGGATTACGCGGAGGAGGGCGAGGATGACATGGGGGTCACGGGTGTCTTTGCGGTTCAGGAGGAGGCTTACGAGAGGTACATCAAGGTCCTCGAGAAGGACGCCGAGGAAGAGGATAAGGTGAACAAACTTCTGGTCACAATGATGGAGGAGAAGGACGCCAAGGAGGCGGCCAAGAAGGACGCGACCAAGAAGAAGCTCAAGGATTTGCAGCTCTACCAGCTCGATCAGATGAAGAGGCAGATGGAGGAGAAGGACAAGGAAATCGTGGACAGGAAGAGCGTCACGGCCACTTCCTTCTACCCTCGAACGGACAAGGAGGGCGGAGTGGACGCAGAGCTCAAGGACAAAATTAGCAACCCCTTCAGCGTCCCCGTCGGCCGAAAATTCTTGGGCATCCCCAACGTTCCCAAGAAGGGTTTGGGGTACCGTGTCAGCGAGAGCGAGCTGCTCAGTAGCTTGACGAGCCAAATCGACCTCAAGAGCCAAAAGGCAGTCGAAGAAAAGGAGATGCGGTTGGAGGAAGAGAAGCGATACTGCGACCACATTGCGATGGAGCTCGACTATGACTCGCAGACAAAGCAGCTGGAAGCCCAGAATAAGAAGCAGGAAATGATGATGGCGTGGGAGAGGGACAGCTTCCTCAAGAAAATGAAGAGGTAGGTCGAGGGATTTCGTCGCACTTTCAAATTAATCTCTTTTTTAACACTCATCTTCGCAGCTTGAGGCTGAAGGGTGACATTGAAGGTCTGAGGGCGCACCACGAAGAATTCCACAAGGCAGTGGCAGGAAACACTACCAGTAGCGTGCCGACGTTGCCCCCCGTCGTCAGCGGAAACCAGGGAGGAAGTAGGGGGAGTCAAGGTTTTGGAGATACGTCCGTCGGCTTTGATTCGAGGCGATAGATAAATAATTAATTAATCCCTATTGACTTTGTTGTATTTGTAAAAGCGGTTTGACTTTCTATTTCTATAGGGCGACAGTCATTTCATTTCTCTAGAAGACAAAGCCGTGGTGCGGCTCGCCCACGCTGTATACGAACATGGTGATTGCGGCTGAGCAAATGACCCAGAACTTCACGTCGTTGCAGAACGCGAACTCTACCAACTTCGAGCCGGACACTCCGGCCTGGGGTGAAGGGGTAGTTAGTACGTAGTGGCAGCAGTGCGTCCCTCGTTCCTTCTTCTCACCTTGTACGTCACACATAGCGTGAGCAGAGAAACTATATCCACCAGAATCATGAATAAGTAGTATTTGTTCGGCGCTGGAAAGTTACTCTCCGTGGGCAAAAGTGTCAAGAGGAATATGTGGATGCGTGTCGTGAGGGAGGTGACAAGGGTCGAGGTCAAATCGAGGAGCAGAAGGTGGGAGCGCTGTTCGGGAAATAAGTACGGGATGTGGATGAAAGAATTCCGGGGCGGGTGGTTCTGGTGGAAGCTCTGATTCGACACGAGGATGGTGTCTAGGGATGCCGACTTTCGTAGCGGAGGTGGTTTGGGAAGTTTGGGAAGGTCGGTCAGTCGTTGGGGGGGCAAGTCGGCATTCGTCATGGGCAACGGCGACACCCGCGAAAACTTCTGCGCGGTGCTTTCGTAAATCTTCTCGAATACGACGCTCACCCTATCCGTCCCCGAATGATACCTCCACAAAATACCGAAGAACTTCCCAACGACGCACCCGATAATCGCAGTCAACGTCCCGTCGAACTGTATAAATAGCGCCTGAAATGTTCCCCAAAAAACGTCCAAGCTCATGGAGCACTGGAACCACTTCCTCCCGTTGCACTTCGCCGCGTAAGGCCCGAAAAAATACAAGCGCGTCATGGAGCGGACGCTGTCGTACAGCAGGATTAGAGGAAGAGTAGGAACGTCAGGGTGAAGGAGGAGGTACAGCAGCAGCAGTCCAATCAACACGGACACGATGAACGAAAGGCACGCCTTCGTCGCTGCGGTATCGGAGTGGAGATAGAGCCGGGGTGTTAGGTTTGACGTTGAAATGAAATGACCGTGTTATCGATTTTTTTGCACGTCGAATTTCTCTCACCGTCGATGAATCTCCCTCTATCCTCCCTCTCAATCCTTCCCCAAATAACCCCCCACATAATCCCCACAGCCGCGCACCCCCCGACCATCGTTAAAAACGGCACCCTCTCAACCCCCCCCCAAAAAACCGCCCCACAGACTCCCCCCCAAACCACCCCCCACCCTACCCCGACCGACCAAATTCCAGTCTTACAATTAACGATACCAGGGACTAAAAAATCTACTAAAGCTAACCAAAGAATCATCCCCAAGCATAGTTCATACGGGAAAGCTACCCCGTAAAACACCCCTGAGTGATTATCAACCGCGTAGGGTTTGGGGTAGGGGAGGTGGGATTGGAGGGTGCCGAGGGCGAAGGATGTGAAGGTTGTTAGGAGGAGGAGGAGGGTTAGGCGGGGGATGGACGGGGGGGAGGAAGGGGAGAGGAGGAACGAACTTGAGAGAGGGTGGAGGATGGGGGTTTGCATTGTGACGGGAGGGGCGGGGGGAGGGTTGGGAGGGGTTTGGGAAATGGTTTCTTTCTTTTCTCGGATTTCATCCGAATCGAATTTCTCTGGAATTTGACTGTTGTTTCTTGACAGCAACTGATGGAATACTTCCGCACCCATCGTAGTGACCATGTAACGTTGATCTGTCAATATACTTTCGTTGCAATTCAAATTATCGCATTGCAACTCTTTATCTCACCAACAGTACTTGCTTCAAGCACCCATGGGGACGAAGAAGGTGGTGGAAATTTGAAGGTTCTACGCGCGACTCGGCTTATCGGTGGACCAGGGGGTATTTTGGTCGCCTGCGGCGTTGTTGCTCCAATATGCGCTTGCTGTTGGTGTGCTTTACGCAATAAAAACAACACAAAAATCACAGAAACAGAAAGCGAAGATGGAAGCAAGTAGCAAGAAGAATAAAAGGACTTGGTCTTTTTGTGTCTCAAACGGCGTTGTTACTTCCATATTCGCTTGCTGTTGGTGTGATTTGTGCTATAAAAGCAACATACACCAAGAAGAAGAAGGACCTTGAGTAGGGAACTAACTGTTCGAAGAATTAGAGTCGCAAAAAAGTTTATGAAAAAGTATTACCCAGCTGGGTACTGTGTTTGTTCGGTATAAAGAGTTAAGCTGCCTATTTAAAATAACTTGAAAAGCTTTTCCCTCTACCTTAGCGCTCGCTTTGTGTTGTGTTTATTGTGCCTCTCTTAGAATCCTTTTTCGCTGATCAAGCTTTTAACGCCTTCATACGTCGTCCAGCTAATAGCGACCGCGGGCGCGTGAGTGATTAAACGTGGGGACATTCCCTTGAATAGTCCGATGAAACCATCTTCCTTGAGGATGGCTCGGAAGGCAGCGTAGCCGTTGGTGTAGGTGGGGGAGGAGGAGGTTGGGGGGCAGGGGGAGGGGGGAGCGTTCGGGTGGAAGAGGGGGGGGGAGGTGTGGAGGGGGCGGAGGGGGGCGGCCTGGATCTTCAAGTTCTTCGCAGAGGAGGAGGGAGTGTGCACGATGGGGTTCGGGTGGGGGGCGTTGGCCGTAGGGGCGGACCCTGAGGGTGGGGTTCTGATGTCTCCGAGGTTCTGAGTTTGTAGCTTCGTTTTCACTACGTCTAGCGGCGTGGTCAGGCTAGCAGCGACGGCCCCCGCCCCGCACCCCGACACCATGCTCGTGAAGAGATTGAACTCCCCGGTGGGGTTGATGACCTTCTTCAGGCTCTCGTTGCTCGCGACCATGATGAAACCGTAAGGCACGTTCATAGCGAGAGTAGTGGGGAAAGACCTGTACAGGGAGAAGGGACCTTCATTCTTGAGCATTTGTTTCACGCAATCGCGGACGCCGTGGTAGTAACCGAGTTGGAGGCGCTGCTTTATGGTGTCGGCGGGGGCCATTATGGAATCGTGGAAGAAGGTGGAGATGGCGCCGGCGGCTGAGAAAGGAAGGGTCGTCGATGACGTTAGAAACGGGCGTTCAGAAAATGTGACAAAGTGTCTTTCGATATTCGGCCACGCACGTCTTTCTCATCTCGTCGCTTCGCTCCTCAACCCCCCCCCCGGTTTCCACAACCCTCACCTCCAGCGGCCATGAAATGGTGTCCCTCCCTATCGGCCCCGAACGCCTTCTTCCCAACCTCAAAGCTACTAAAATACAACGCATGAGCAGGCACGCATCCCATGAACATAGTATGAACACCCCTCCACATCCTCAAAGGGCTCACTCCCCCCTTGGACGTAGCGAGGGAACGGAAGGTTTGGACAATACCCGGAGGTTGTATAGGAACGGATTTAGGGCACGCAGGTTGACCGGGGCAGGAAGAACATTGCATGTGGGTTTTTACTGTGTCGAAGGGGTACATGAGGGTGTGCTCGGCTATGCCGGCTATGGAGCCAGCGACGCAGTGGTTGAGGAAGGAACCTTTGCCGTCCCATTCTTCCCAGTCGAGGTCGTCTTCTAAGTCGGATTGGGCGTGGTCGGACATTTACCCTGCAGCACTTCCTCTTCTTTGTCTGTCTGTCCTGAGGCCTGTGGGGGGGCTTGTTTTTAGAAGTATTCTTCTGTTACAATTAACGACGTTCACGTCTATATCGGTAACTCTGAGTCTACCAAGTATGCTAGAAGTGACGAATGCTTGGTCGACTATGTATCGATACGCTTTGATTAATGATTTAATTGGACTTACTTTAGGAAAAGAAGATGCACGTTGTTTGGCAGCTGAGAAAAAGGTGGATTTGAGTACAATTAAAGGGATAAGGAAAGCAGATCTATGCTGATATGTGTACAGTGACGACTATTGAACGGATATTGGGAACGATTTGATGGTATTCGATGCCGTTTAGACAGAGCACCACTTTTCAGGACAATGCTTCATTTTTTTGCGAGGGAGGTCAGATCCAGGCTTTCGTACCGAACATTGTTTGTTGTTTAACGGACTTTAAATTACGATACAGCGCTACAAAATCTCCGATCGTCGTCACTAGCTGTCATATAGCTATATCCAAAGTTGAGCTGTGTCATAGTAGCGTAGCAGTGCGAACATTGAGGGATACAAATCAGCGTTGCAGCGTTGATAGGATTGTGTGCACGGGGGCCTCATTCATTCGCCCGTTTAAGCGAAAGTTGCAGCAGCACACACACACACACACACACACAACACAAACACACAAACACACACAAATACATCACAATGTCGACGTTCACTGCCCAACAAGATCTCTCCCACCTGATCGTACCCTACTCGAACCCGCCCACAATAATTCAGACCTCCCCCCACTCCCTCACCCACCTGCCCGCCTCCAAGCACCCCCCTACCCTCGGTCCCCCCGTCGGCCCCTTGAAACTCGAACCATCACAGTACAACCCCAAGAAGAAAGAACCAGTACCCCTAGCCCTCCACTACCCCAACACCCTCGGTTCCATGACCCCCTCCCAGTTCCAGTCCGCCCAGAGGACCCTCCTCCTCCAATTCTGGACTAACGAGAAGGACGCCGTCCGTCGCCTCCCCGGCTTCGGCGGCCGCCTCTCCGCCTCCAAGAAGAAAAAGGCTGCCCCGAAAAAAGGCGCAGCCACAACCCTAGGCCTCTACACCCCTCCAGGAATAACCGGCCTCAACCTCTACCTCAAACAGACCCCCTTAACAGAGCAGGATTTCAAGAACCACAACGACCTCCCCCTCGCCCGCATCAAGCGCATAATGAAGTCCGACGAGGACGTCAGAATGATATCCGCCGAGGCTCCTATTGTGTTCGCTAAGGCGTGCGAGCTTTTTATACTCGAGTGTACTATTAGGAGTTACACGGAGAGCGAGAAGGCGAGGAGGAGGCAGGTCACGAGGGAGGATGTTCTGGAGGGGATACAGGGGTGTGAGTATTTTGACTTTTTGGCGGCTTGTATTTAGAAAAGGTGAAGGGTTGAGAGGGGGGGTTGGGGGGGGGAAGGGGGTTAAGGGAGAAAGAGGGAAAAAAGAGAAAGAGAGAAAACGCTTTGAATAAGAATCATAAATCATAATGGCTTTATCATCATCATATTATTGTTTTAGCATTTAGCAAGTCGCATCAACCCTCTTCCAGTCGCACGAGAACAAATGCTCACTCTCGGCAGCGCCTATCGCGACGGTTCGACCTTTGTCCGACGTCCCAACATAGTACAACCTCCACCTTCCAGAATCCAACTTGACCAGCCAAGGAGTTCCGACGTTTCCGTTATCCCACGCGTCGATTTCAGGCGGGGAACCTTCGAAGATCGGGCCGCCGGGCTCGGGGCCGACGTCGAGGACTTTCGTCCATTCGAGGCCAGAGGGGGAGGTGGCGAGACCGAGCCGGTGACGGCCGTCAGAGCCGACGCCTTCGTAGATCATTACTAGGCCGGGGCCGGAAGGGGAGTGAACGACGTGACGGGTTCCGATGCCGGATGAATCCCAGCTGCCCAAGGGACCGCCTTTGAGGATAGGTTCGGAGCTGAGCTTTTCGTAGGGTCCAAGGGGGCCGCCTGATTTTGATACTGCGGAGCCGACTGCCCAGCGAGGAGCTTTGACACCGTCGTAGCCAGAGGGCATCAAGGAGTGGTAAGTCATCAGCCAGTCGCCGGTTGATGGGTTCGAAGGGGAGATGGGGAGTGCTCGTGGCCAAGACACGAACTGGCTGTCGAATTCTGGGGGGTCGCTGACTTCGAGGATGGGCTGACCTGAATTAAGGCGAGACCAGTTCACGCCGTCAGGGGAGGAGGCCGAGCCGGGGCGCATCTTGAAACCGACTATAGGACCGGGGCCCATTCCGAGGTTTATTTCCTCAGAGCTTCCTCCGAAGTACAAGCCAGTGCTGCGACGGAGGAGCGAGGCGAACGACGTTGGGCGTTAGATGATGGGAAGAATCGAGCGGGCTAGAGTTAGAGTTATGGCAGGACTCACTATCCTCCGCCTTCAGAGTTCGGGATGACATCCGTCAGGCCAAGGTGAACGTGATCGAACGTGTCTTCGTCTTCGCTCGGCCTTAAAATTGCGCCACCCTCCAAGGGCCCTCTCACGCGCTTCCAGTTGAGGCCGTCTTCGGACTCTGCAAGTCCGGACACTCCGGTGGGGAGAAACGCTGGGAGGTCGTTGTTCCACTTATCGGAAGCACGGCCATAATAGAAGCAACGCCAGAGTTTCTGGTCGCCTGAAGGAGGAAGGACTATGGGCATGGCGGCGCACCTGTTGTCCCACCAGCCTGGGCCCTCGGAGCCAGGGTTAAGGACGCGGCCTGACGTGACGGTGAACTTAGTGTCGGCGCCGACGACGGCGGCGAGGCAGGATGGGTTGTGTAATGGGTTGCTCAGCGGCTTGCAAAGGTTATGAGAAGTGAGAGTAGGAAACGAGGTTGCCATCGGAGGTAGCACAATCAACAACAGGTAGTTGACGAATACGATCATAATGCCGATCATAATGCCGTCGTCGGTGATTAAAATTTAAGCGTGACGTGGAAGCGTGGGCTGGTCTGAGCGCAAAATTAGTCCAAGATTCCAAGCCAAAGTTTACTTCCAAGGTTTTTCCCTTCTGGAGGATTAACATCGACCTTAGACGTTAACGAAAGTCTTATACCGAGATAGCTACGATGATTTTACGGTGGATTCTTTGCCTATTACTAGGATTAATACGTTGCACAACTCAATTCAACCTGCACTTGTTGCGAGGTCAAAATCATTGTTCGTTCTCCTCCAGCAAAAGAACAGCTTTACGACTTCGTCCCGGTGATGACCTTCCACCTCCTCCACCTCCTTACAATCCCAGCGACGAGCCTAATTGGTTCGAACCTGAACCTGACGGAATGGAAGACTTGAAGGACGTCTTCGTAGCCGCAGCAGAGGTGAGCAGCTCTTCTCTCTGTAGTTATCTCTCTACTTCGTGACGAACCCAAAACCATTCCCAAAACCATTCCACTAACCGCAACGCACACCCTCACACTCTCCAGTCAACGAAGGACGCCGCCGACGACTTCGTCCGTGAAATAAGCAAAGGAATGGGTCCAATGGTCCAGTACCTCCCCCGTCGTATCCCCGCCTGGATAACCTCAGTCTCCGCCGGCACGTCTTCATGGGTGAAGCCCCTCGCAGCTCAGTTCCCCCAGTGCATCCGCCTGTTCAGCTTCATGGGGAAGGACCTTTTGTTCCTTCATTCTATGGCTGCGTTGGCTGGGGCTGCGACTATAGGGTATAACATGTTTGTGAGGAGTCCGATTGTTGGGAGGAAGGTGGTTGTTTTTCCGGTTACGTGGAACGGAATATTCATGGGGATTAATCTGTGGCAGGTTAGGAGGCTTATGAAGGAGAGGAGGCCTATCGACTTTAGTATTGAGGAGTTGGATTGTTATGAGGAGTTCTTTCAGGGGAGGATGCTGGCGAGGGAGTTTCACGCTTTGCTGAGGGACTGTGAGGGGGAGGTGAGGCAGAAGCGAGGAAGAGGGGAGGAGCGGCGTGCATTATTCTGACGAGTCGGTCTTCGCTCCGCTCGTTGCAGTTCAAGACAGTGCAGGAGGGAACGAAGCTGTGCGAGCAGGGCGGGAGGCTGACGGATTTGATGTTCATCACGGACGGCACGTGCGAGGTGAGAAGCTGGGAATGCACCAAGTTTTGTTCGCGCATAATTCTCACTCGTCGCTACGCTCGTCGCAGGTACAAATCAATAGGAACGACATCGGGGAGATCAAGCCTAGCTCTTTCGTCGGCGAAATGTCGTTCCTCGAGCTCCTCGACGACGAGACGGGCGTCCACCGCCCCAAATGGCTCCCCTCCTTCGTCCCTAATTTCTCCCCCACCTTCTCGAACTTCTTCGGCGCCTACGCCACGGCCACCGTCACGACGTCCCGGACGACGAGGATCCTGACTTGGAAGCAGAGCAAGCTCATCAAGTTCATGGAGGAGAACACCCAGTTTGCGAACTCCTTCGAGGCCATGTTGGCGGCCGACCTCGTCAAGAAGCTCAAGGCGACGGCGGGGAGGAGGGAGGGGAGGCGCCTCGTCATACCGAGCGGCCAGAGGGGCCTGAGCAGGAAGAGGATGAAACAGGCGAGGGAGGGAGGAGCCATCAGGAGGAGGGGCATCGCGAAAATATGGATTAGGGACGCCTTGAGACGGCCGTTGGACGGGTTTCATAGATTTTCGAGGCGAGGGAGGGGGATAGAGGCCAAGCCGGCATAACGATATATATCATGTAAAAAATATTATTTGAACGACAAACGAAGTAATTAAATTCTCTTAGAAGCTGAGCTTCCTCTCCTCCATCCACTCCCTGACGACCTCGTTCGTCACCTTGGCGCGCCTCTCCTGGTGCTTCTTGACCATCTGCGGGGGGGGGGGAGCAAGTGGCACAGAAGGTGGTGACGTCATCGTTAGAAACGGTGGTGGATTTGGAACGTCTAGTTAAGTCTATAGTTATCGTGCCTTCTCAGCTCGTCGCTTCGCCCTTCGCTCGCACGCTCTCACCTCCTGCAGGATTCCGATGAGCCTATTCTTGACCATTCCGGTGGCCCAGAACTCTCCACTGCCGCTGCCGTAGTCCTTCCCTATCTTCTCGAGCTCGGCGTCGTCGTCCAAGAAGAACCTCAGCCACTGGTATGACACGTCCATCTCGAGGTTCGCCCCCTTCTCCTTCTGCAGCTTGCTGGTCTCCTGCCCTCCTGAGTAGGCGTAGCTCTTGATCTTCCTCGCGATCTCGTCAGAGTCGTCGGTGAGGAAGATGGCGCTGCTGTCGTCGCTGGAGCTCATCTTGCCCGCGGCGCCCTGGAGGGGCGGGAAGAACTTGCTGTGGAAGAGGGCCGGCTTGCCGCCCAGGGGGTGGTCCTTGGGGGTGAGCTTGTGGGCGACGTCGCGGGTCATGCGGAAGTAAGGGTCCTGGTCGATGGCGCAAGGGATCAGGCAAGCCATCTTGGAGTCCCTGCCGGCGTCGAGCACGACGGGGAAGGAGCTGGGGAACGAGGGGGCGGCCTGAATCGCAGGGAAAGCCGACTGCCCGATATTAGATCCGCCCTCGAAGCCGAACATGGCCTTGGCGGTGGAGTAAGTGACGCTCTTCCAGATCCTGACGATATTGGGGTACATTAATCCGACATACTCGCAGTCCGAGAACAGGAACGTCTTCGAGGGGGGGGAGACGGGTGAAGGAATGAACGAACCGAAGTGACGAGTTAGAATAAAGCAGCAGCGGTTACACGACTAAGGCTACTACAGTCATGTAACGATAATCGACACCATTACAAACGCCTCACCTTCTCCTTGATAAACCCGCACGCGATGATGTCCTTCGCGTTCTCGATCGTGAGGCCTCTATAGTGGTCTAAGTTGTCGTCTCCGTCGTTGTACACTCCCTTCCAGAGGTACTTCTCGTCGTCGGTCATCTGAACTACGAGGGGCACGTCGAAGGCCTCCTGCAGCCAGCGCGTCATCATGAAGGGGACCAGGTGGCCCAGGTGCATGGCGGCGGAGCTCGGCCCCCTCCCAGTGTACAGGTAGAAGGGCTTGCCGCTCTCCACGCAGTCTAGGATCTTGTTCATGTCCCTGTGGGAGAAGAAAATGGAGCGGCGGATCCACGGGTGGAGGGTGTCGACCTTGCCGATCTTCTTGATGGCCGACTCGATGCGGGCGAGGAGGGCGGCGTCGATCTCCTGGCTGCCGAACTTCTCGATCAGCTTCGTGTAGTCGATTTCACCGGCCACGTCCCAGGGGTTGACGACCATCTCGGCGTTCTCCTCGATTATAGCCTTCTCGATTCCGACGGCGACGTCCTCGACGGTGGTGGCGGGAGCGCTGAACTTGTCGTTGAGCGCGGAGCCGTGCTTGCCCAGGGAGCCCTCCGTGGGGTAAGCGCCCTTGTCGCTCTGGAGGTCGATGGCGTTCATTTCCTCCTGCGCGAAAAAGAGGCCCAAGCGTTAGCGAGACCGAGGGACCGAAACAATATAGCCGTCCTTACCTCTCCGAGAGCCGCCGCCGCGGCGGCCTCAAGGCCGCCAACTGTGAACTGCACAGTCACGCTACAGTCCCTACCCAGAACTACCATACTATCCCTCTCTCCTCTGCCTATGGCCACCTCGCCAATTTCTCCAGTACTAGCACAAACGGGGCCCGCGGCGACGCCGAAGCAAACGTTCTGAACGTACACCACGTCCAGGACCTCTGTCATGGGATCGACCTCCGGTTCTATTATTTCCTTGCCGTCCTTGTCCTTCTTGGGCTTCTTCTTTTTCTTCTTCTTGGTGTCGACGACGCCGGAGTTACTCTCGTCGTACCCTATCTTTCCGAACTTGGCCTCGTACACCTGGCGGGTGACCTTGAAACTCTTGACGGAGTGGTTCGCCTTGATCAGTTCCTCCATCTCACCCTGGACGGCATCGAGGAAAGAATCCCTGAATTCGTCGCCCTCCTTGACGGCCACGATGCCACAACCGGCGGGCATGGCCGTCGTCTTCTTACCGAGGTTGACGCCGATCTTGCCGGTTCCGGGGACGCGCAGGTGAGTCACGATGGGAGCCTGGTGCTTGGGCGTTGAAGAGTCGAGGCCGAGGGCAGAGGAGACGGCGGCTCTTAGGAGCAGGATGCTCAGGGCGATGCTAGGGGGAGGAGGAGGAGCAGGCATTTGAGCGAAAAAACGTTGAAAACTGCGGATACGGGTGTGGTGACGGAGTGGGTGGTGGGGTGGGGTTTGCGGATTGCAGGGTGAGAAAGGAATCGTAAGGGAAGCGTAGTGGCCGCAGGGGATGAACGAGGTTTGCGTGGATATTCGATTCAATAAACGACTCTTTGAACTGTGACGCTAGCAACGGACGTGATAGAGGAGTAGATCCAGCAGACAATTTACGAAGGTACGGTAGGCGGGCGGTGACTACTCACAATGGGTGTGACTTATAATGCAGCACATTTCTGGCATCAGTTTGATCTGGATTGCTCTCCGTGATCATTGATCAGTTGAAATTCATATTACACTAGACGCACTAGACGTACTGAGTCACTGCCTAACGACTCTAGCTGTCCGTTAGGGTCTATAAACTGAGCAAATTTCATGCTCAACTTGTTGATACCTCGAGCACCTCGAGCAGCCCTTCGACGCAATGGACCCTTAGTTCGCTCCCTAGCGTCGTCCCGTTATCCTCCCATATCTACCTCCTATCTACCGTCAGGCTTCAGCCCTAAAACAGAAAAGGAAAAGATCATCAAGTCGTCTCTTCTCAACGACGAGATCTTCCAATCACATTCATTTTCAGCAGCCCTGGCCCTCTACCACTCCTCCAAGAACTTGCCGCATTTCACCACCGTAAACTTGACCACCACATTGTTAGTACTGCGGAAGAACGCAGAAAAGTCTCAGCACGTTGACGTGCATAAAGTCCCTGGCTTCATGTCCTTCATTAACGATGTGAACGGCCTTCTTGAGAGGACGGGCTTCGAGCATTTCAAGGTACGGAGCATTGCGGAGGTGTTTAAATCGTACAGCTACTTTGGGATTTATTGCAGGCGGGGCGGAGGGGAGGGGAGGGTGGAGGAGTTCCTTGAGGAGGGCATGAAACGGTATTTGAAGGAATGCAGGAGAATGAGGGAGAGGGAAGTTCTGAGCACTATGATCATTGTTGGGGTGTTGGTGAGGGAGAGCCCTGAGGTTGTCAAGGTTTGCAACCCCGCGGTGCAAAATGATTTTTACAACTTGCTAGATTTTTTCTCGGGGAAGGAGTTCGCAAACGCGCTGGTCAAGCATTGTAAGCGGGAGAGGAAGGTCAATGAAATTATAGATTATGTCAAATTGTGCGAGGAAATTGGAGATTTGCGGTGGGAGGAGGAGGAAAAGAAGGAGTTCGTGGTTGGGTGGAGGAAAATAAAATTGGGGCGAAGTGGCTGGAAGGCTGTGAACAGTTCCGCGGGTCACATTTTGAATCGGTGCGATTTCGTGAGGGTTGTAAATTTGTTTGAATCTGGTCTAAAGGCGGGGATGGTTCTGGAGGGGATCGCGTCAGGGCTGGAGGGGCGGGAGGATAAGCTGAAATATTTCTTGGCTTCGAGCGACGGAAATACCAGGGGGAGGGTTGCGAGGTGTTTTGGAATGATGGGGCGAGGGGGAAAGGTTTGGAACTTTATTTTAGAAGAAGACCAGGAACAGGGGGGGGGAAGGGGGTTCCTGTCCGTGGAAGATATTGCAAATTTGCTGTGGGGTGTGGCGATGGGCGATAGGATTTCGAATCACGTCGACGCCGTAAAAGTTCTGCTCGATTATCTCGAGATGAAGACGTTAGCAGAGTGGGAGGGCGAAGAGGGGGAAGAGAGCATAAGGTGGATGCTGAGTGATTTTGAAAGAGCTCTCGAGTGGGAGGGTGTGGGGATGGGCGAGAATGAAGATGATGGCGAGGATGGCGAGGATGGCGAGGATGGCGAGGATGCCAAGGAAAGCTTGGCTGGAAGGGTCAGGAGATATTTAGGGGAAGTAAATGATGGTGCTCACATCGACTCGCTTCCGAGGGGGATTTGGGACTTAGAATTGAGAACCGATGCAAGTCCCGAGTATGCACAATTTTTGCGCAGAGAGAAAGAGAAGGGTGCAAGGAATGAGAATGAGATAGCAACATCCTTGCGGAAGCTAGGACTGGACTGCCAATCCGATTATCGTATTGTGGAGAAGGGAGGACTTAATGTGTGTGAGGATGAGCGAGATTTGCATTATGTGGATGCAGTTCACACGACCTCCAAGAAAGTTGCATTTTTAAGGGGTAATGGGGGTGGGAGAGGGAGTCAGGGTGGAGGTGAAAGTGGAAGGCTCAAGTGGAAGGTAAAGGCGCTGGAAAAAGAGGGATTTCAAGTTGTGGTTGTAGGAGACAAGTTGGGGAAGGGGGGGGAAGGGGGGGATGACATGACAAGAATTCTGAAAGAGAAGCTACTGAAGCAGGCAGGAATTAATTTGGATGCAGGGTTGGGACCAATGATAAGGTACTTATAGGGTGAGGAGGAAGGAAGAAGAGGGAGGGAGAGAGAAGAGGGAACGGAAAGAGAGGGAGATAGATAAAAATGCTCAAGAATTTTTTTTTGAATAAATTTTTATAATTATCATTGTAAGCAGATAAGTTGGAGAAGAAAGAAAATATAAATAAATTATAATTTGGCTGACAAAAGGTAGCTCTAAAGCCTAATTTTTAAGCTCTAACATTTCTTTATACTACTCATTTTTTTTCTTCTAGGGTGCGTTATGGTTATGGTTATGGTTATGGTTATGGTTATGGTTATGGTTATGGTTATGGTTATGTATGCACCGTTCAGCTCGTTTCAGAACGAGATTTCCGTTAGTGTTAGGGTTAGGGTTAGGGTTAGGGTTAGGGTTAGGGTTAGGGTTAGTGTTAGGGTTAGGGTTAGGGTTAGGGTTAGGGTTAGGGTTAGGG